>PVKA01010784.1:0-57092 GCA_004027165.1 Ctenomys sociabilis
TGAGATCAGGCCCACAGTGGGAGGGCCTGTCTATCCCACAGTTGCAAGGTGTCTCCTCTTCCACACCCTACCTGACTGTCTAGAATATTTCTATACAACTCGGCTGCCTACAACCACCTGATAGACAAATCTGAGCCCTATATCCTGTTGGGCTCCATCTCTACTTTCTAGTTCCCACCGCCCATAAAGTACTTGTACTTCCTTCACTTTATTTGTTTTGTTGTTTCTTCACTGAAATAAATCAAACTGAGACTGTAACCTCTGAAACAATGAGACTTTTTTTGTGTTTGCCTTTGTGGTCCTGCACATCAAAGGCAAGACCTTGCCTGTGCTCAGCAAGTGCTCATGTTACCAGGGGCTGCAAAAGACAATAGGAGACATTTTAAAAGTAGGTTGCAGCAAAGAAATGATTCACTATCCCGCTGTACAATTATACAATGCCTGCAGAAGGTGATGCCCTGAAGTATTGAACCTGTCAGAAAGGTAATTTTTTAGCACGATCTTCGACATTTCTCGGTAAATGATCAGAGACTTTCCAAGTAGCTAAATTCTTACTGCTCTGTGTCACAGGGTCCTCTCTCTCATTTTCTCATTTTCTTTCCTTTCATAGATTATGTACTTTATTTTTAACTTTTTGTAATATAATTCTAAAGCTTGGAACCCACGTGATTAATACATGGGCTGTGGGTCTTGTTCTAAGATGTTTTATATAAACACCAATCACATGTAAGAGGAATCAGCTAACGAAAGCTTTAAGCATAGTGTTTGATCAGTAGTAAAGGACTTCTGAAGAGGCACTAGTGCACATTTTGCCAATCAAAGATAGGTTTTACCATCAGTAGCATGGATCTCCTTACCACTCCAGGGGAATAATAAGACCGTGATAGGGAGGGTCCCTTTTTTTCATTTGCCCTGCCCTCTGGGGGAAAAAATGTCTTCTAACAAAATGTTTCTCAGTCATGGAAACTAAAGTTGAAACAAAACTCTTATAATTCTCAGACTGGGGACTCACACAAAGAGCTAACTTCAAGTATCACACTTGTGATACATTTAAATCATATCCTGGGTAAGGCTATTTATGTTTGTATTAACAGACAAATAAGGACATATTTTACTAAAATAATTTATGGATGAGGATTTTATATTATTCCATGTCACTTCTTTATTTATCAATTAATGTGATTTCTTATCCACCGACACTTAAAAATCAGAACTTGGAGAAAGGAGTATAATATGGTCTCACAGCACTCATTTCTAATCAGCAATTTCTAATCAGCACAGGAAGAATCACTTTGGAAGATAAAATTTGGGCTACTCCAGCTGAGTAATACAGAGTGATGATCTCAACATTGAACATGTAATTATCTCCCCCAGAAAATGAGGCCTGGGAAGTGGAATACAAAAACGAAGTAAGAAGATACATTTCTTGACTTTATATTAGCCTGCCTTCAGCCAGCCTAATCAAATAGGAATAAATTCAAAAAAGATGATAGCTAAAATGGAACTAAAAAGACAGCTCTGCTAGCTTCCTTTACATTGTAGAGGCTAAGCAAACAGAGCACAGTGGTTTTTATCCTACTTTGGCCATTCTGTCTACTGCGAGTTCTGGTCCAAGTCAACCTATATTGATCTTGTCCATTCTGAGTGTTCTGGAATTTAAAAAAATCCACAGGGTATCAGATAATATTTTCAAAAAGTTGGGTGCCAAAAATAATAAACAGACTAACTCAGGCACATGAATTGTAATACCATTAACCAAGAAGATAAAATAACATCTTAAAGACTAAAATTAAATAACATCTTCAACATTTCTAAGCACAAAAGCAATGACTGGCTACCATAGTTACCCCTGATTAACCACTCTTTCACATACAGGAGAGGCACCAGTTTCAACAATCAGTTATAAATATTAGAAAACAGCAATTCATAAGTTCCTGAGTAAGGGGTGGAGCCTCAGAAAGTTGTAGATAATAACTTTCTGATAAATTAGGTTTGTAAGCCTGTATCAGCACTCAACAGTAGCATATGCATTTCTGCAGAAGGTAAAGATTTCTGACATTTATATCTGTTCAGCGAAAATTAAATTCAGTTCATTTAGTACGTGTGAGCACAAATGCCTTGAACCAAGGTAGAATATCTGACTTGGACAAAATTATTCTTGAAGGAAAAAAATAGTGCCTAATTCATGAGTTTGCTGATCATTTTTGCTTTCTACAGACATTAGCGACATTAAGTCTTTAGCTCTGACACCATAATTTCCTGGAGATAATGAATGCAGTGTCCTGACAATGGCTCATTCCCAGCAGTGCTTGGAACGGAGTTCTAGGTCAGAAAGCCTGTGATCCTAGAGCTGCAAGCCGATCCTCAGCCCCCACTTGATACACCCACAAGGTCCACCTGCCAAAACATAAAGCAGATTTCCATTACAATGTGGAGATACAGACTGAGAAATGCGCACATTTCTCCTGGGAATTCAATCATTCACAGCCTTTCCATTTGTCCCTTGCTTCACCTCTAGCATCCACACTCCTTATGGAGCGCTTCTTCAAGCCTACCATGAAGCAAGTGGTTTCTTTTGTACTATCCCAGGGAGTTCAGAGAGGAAAGAATATGAAAACAAGAGCGTTTCTAAATCTTGCTGATCTCTTGTTTGTAGTTCTCCCATTACTAAAGCATGGGTTTCTCAGGCTCAGGTGGACTGCATGCTCCCCTTGTCATTTCTAGAGCCAAAGGGATGCCTGGCACGTGTTAAATTCTCAAGACAAATCTCTTAAAAGATGAATATACGCTGGAGAACACCTTCACTCTTTCTTTACCTAGACAGTGCTCAGCAGATTTTTACGTTAGCTCCTTGACTAATCCCCTCAACACTGAGGATATTATCATTCCCAAGTCAACCCCAAGGGGTTTGTGAGTGGTCTGAGCCCTTATGAATAGTGATGCAGTGAGAATCAACAAGCTTATCTGCTTGTCTGCTTTCAAGCTTTTTCCACCATAGCAGGGCACAGTGGGCAGGTTGCACAGAGCCTCCAGTGGGAAAACTGCATTTCCATGGAATGCAATGGAGCCACCCAGCAGACAAGGACTTCACAGGACTTAGTGGAGCAGCATCTGTAAAAATTTGGTACAAACATACGCAATGAAGAGATTGTAAACTAGGTACACAAAAAGGATGCTGTCCTTGCTCAAAGAAAGTAAATGTTTAGCTGTAGATTCCCCACTTCTCCTCTTGATAGGACAGGTAGAACTGCAAACTGGGCCCGATGCCAGCTTCTGTCTTGCTCTCCAATCTAAACTAGACTCCAGCTTTAGTTTCTTTTTCTTTTTTCTTTTTTTTTTTTTTTTTTTTAATGTATTCCGTTGTTGCAGGGTCTCACTACACAGCTGGAACTCATAGTGATCCTACTGTCTCAGCCTCCCCAGGGCTGGGATTGCAGGCATACAGCACTATGCCTGGACTCGGTGGCCAGCTCAGCCCACCCTGGGGGCTAGGCTGGTGGGGCATATGGTGCCAGGGCTTGAAGTCTGGTGAGGTATCTTGCTGATCCTCAGTTTCTTTCTTGTTAGCATATGTTTGTGATACAAAATGATTACTTTTGTCTTTAGAAACAGTCCACATAGATATGCTAATTATTTCTACTTTCCCTGCCCCTCCTTGCCCCCCTCTGTTCCCATGTCTGTATCTCCTAATCTCTACAAAACCTCACTGTTTTATATCATCTTGCATTATTCTTTTTTGCATTATTTGTGTTTTGATTTCTTCTATAAAAGAAACCATGTGATATTAAGTTTCTGTATCTGATTTGTTTCACTTAATATATGGCTTCAGGATCCACTACCAGGCATGGTAGCTCACATATGTACTCACAGCACTCCGGAGGCTGAGGAAGGAGGATCACTGTGAACCTGTGGCCATCCTGGGATACATAAGTGAGCTTAAGGCCATCCTGCACTACATAGTGAGATCCTATCTCAAAAAATTAAAAAAAAAATCCATCTATTTATCTACAAACAATGCTTGGTCCTCATTTATGGCTTCATTTTGAGTATATATGCCATACTTTCTTATTTATTCACTTGTCAATGGCATAGGTACTTCCAAAATTTAGGCATTATGAGTTGAGTTAGTTTACATTCTTATCAACAGTATAGAAGGATTCCTTTTCCTCCACAATCTCACCATGATTTGTTATTTTTTGAGTTTTTATTGCTACCTTTTCTTTATGAAGTAAGGTAGGATTTCACTATTGTTTTTATTTTCATTTATTTATTGTCCAAAGATGCTTACTTGTTTTTCATATATCTATTGGCCATTTATGCTTTTTCTTTTGAGAAATAGATACCTACATTGAAGAAACATATTACTCAGGTGCATAGGGACCAAGGGTTCGATCCCCAGGCCTGCTGTGCCAGCCCCACCCCTGGGGTGCACTGAGATGGCAATTGAGACTGGGCATGGTAGTGCAGGTCTGTAATCCCAGCTCTTAGAAAGCTATAAACAGGCAAATCACTACGAATCCAACCTAGTAGTGAGACAATGAACACACTGTAGACCCTTCCCTAAAATACAAAAATAAAAAAAGAAGAAAGAAATGTACTACTAACTTTTGTCCACCCAAATTCACCTGAGCAACCACCCAGCAGGAAAACTTGTTGGGGAAGATGTATTTACTAACAAATGCAATGACAACAGTGGATTTAACTGCAGGTCATGACATGAATACAAGACAGCAAGAACCATGAACTTCAGCTTGATAATCTCAGGAACTCTGTTAGCAATATTTCCACTTCTCCCCTTTCTTAGGCACCTCAACCCAGAAAAGGATCCTTGTACATCATCTAAAATTCTCCTGAGAGTTCCATAAGTTATATTTCTGAGGCCATTATGCACATGAAGAATCCAGGACTCAAAGATATAAACTTTGTAGGAAAGGCTACTAAGTGAGTTAATGGTGCAGCTACACTTCAGCTGAATTCTGTAGGACCCAAGCTCACACACTGTGCTCTAAAAATATTTATTTTTTATTTGTACAGGGTCTCATTACACAGCTTGGACTCATAATGATCCTCCTGAGTCCACCTTCCCAGTGCTGGAATTATACACATGCATACTACATCCTATTTCAGTGGTCAGCATGGTGCAGGGCTGGGATGGCATGCGGTACCTGGGGTCAAACTTGGTTTCACACACTCTCCTCTAAACCCTTACAGCCCCTTGTGACCCTGCACGAAAATTGTACACCATGAAAAGGAGAAGAATAAAAACCTCTACTATTATAGTGTTAGTATTTACCAAGGAATTCATTGTTAATACACTGGATATATAAGGGTTACTTTCTCCTGGCAGAGACAGTGATTGAAAATGTTAAGGCTTAAATGGTGAGGAGGAGGAGAACAGTCAGTACACATGGACCCCAACCCTGTCATTCTGAATTGACAACAAAGTTCACTGTTGCTCTCAACACCCCTGGCATTGGTTTGGTTGTTTCAGGAGTTTACAAAAGGTCCTGCTGGTCACAAATCTTCATTAATTCTTATCATCTCAAGTCAGCATGCTCCCTAGAGACAGTGTAAAGGAATCAAATTTGGAGCATGCATTTAAGAGGCAAATATACATTTAGAACTGTGAAGAAAGAACACAATGTACAGTGAGGTGATCTGTTGAGAACAAGTCAAAAAGTTTAAAGTAACAAAATTTTAGGCAAAGTGATTAGTCTGCTTATATAAAAGATTGTTGCTAAGCAACTGCATCAATGGAATATCTCAATTAAGATTTCAAGTTCTGGAGCTCCCCTTAGCAGTAACAAAAATAGATATTCCATGGCTAATAAAATCATCTGCTCATGAAATATGGAAACCTGAGGCTAATTTTCAGAAACAATGTGTCCTAAAAACATGGCAGCATATTAATATTAAAGCTTGTAGGAAGGCCTGGTGACCATCTGTCATTTTCCACTGCATGTTGACATTCTCTACTAAAAAAAGCTCTTGTGTAGTATACTAGGTTCTTTTAACATTCTGTAAAATAATTGTACTTTTTTTTTCTTTTGGAAATCATAACCATAGCCATTAAGCTGGTGAATGATGAGGTAGTTATATAACATCCAGAGCTTCATATTTCTTTTCAAAGTACAAATTCTTTATGTGCAGATTTTAAGACCAGAAGTTTTATATGAAAGAAGAATAATTAGGAAGCCTTACTATTAATTAACCCCAAAAATTGTGGTATCATTGTTACACTTGAATGTATACATATTCTTTGCCCACTCCTTCTAGCTAGGATTTCCTCATCATTTAAGTGAAATAATAGAGACTATGCTATCAGTACATTGCCCCAGCCCCTAGCCAGACAACAACTAAAACCGTCCCTGGCAAATGATTGCTGGTTCTTTTCTTAACAATTGTCTTTAAGAATTGATGAAAGGCTTTCTTACTGCAACTGTTTTGAATTTATATCTTATTCAGATTTAAAAGTGAACTGTAATGTTTTATTTATCTTAGCTTGCAGTAACAGAAGAGTGGGTCCTAGAACAAGGATTCCAGGGCAGATAGCGGATGCTGGAGGGGAGCCTGTGGAGGAGAAGCGTGAGATGGATGGCAGAATGCAGCCGCCAACGTGGTCGGCCAAGTGCCCGCTCTGAGCGATAGGGTTGCACGTGGTTCTACCCACCGCAGGGCCAGAAAGCTGAGTTGTTTCTGGAAAGAGTAAAGTCTTGAAGACTTCTGTGAGCCACATGAGCAGAGGAAGTCATTACCTGAAAAAAAGCAAATGATGGTAATGAAATCTGATGCCGATGCGCATCTGAGCATGAGGCTTCTGCGTCACTGTGGAAAGCGAATGCTTCTTCAGACATCTACCAACCAATAACCAATGGGAATCAGGGTCAAACTCCACTGACTTCCTGCTGTTTGGGTGAGACAGCTCCCAGGAACGGGCTGCAATGAAGTTCAGAGTTCCCAGAGGACTAAAGGATCACCGAAAGCAGCAGTCACGCTGGCGCTACCCTTCTAGGTGGCCTTCTCTTCACCTTCTCCCTTTTGCTGCTAGAATCACCCTTCAGATAAAATACTTCTATTCCAGTTCTTGTTTCAACGATTACTTCTAGGGAAAACTAACCTAAAATATTAGGAAATTATCTTAACATGTGACTATAGAAAAAAAAATTTGTTTTTGGCAGAACCAGGGATTGAACTCAGGCTCTTGAGCTTGCTAGGGATGCGCTTATTCCACTGAGCCTCCAACTATAGGAGATTAACAATCATTTTGTAGCAAAGACAGTTAATAAAGCATAACATTGATTTCTATTACCAGCACAAAAGTAAAATGACTTCTTTCCCTGTTCCTCAAATTAGTCATCTTCACTGCTGCTTCTCTTGTTTCTTTTTTTTCATGTGATTTCTTTATTTTTTTTATTTTTTTTGGGAAACAAATAGCAATGAGACTGATTAATAGGACAGTTTCAATAATGCTTCCCTTCTTTCACTGAGTACTAAAACTCATCGGTTGGACAATAGCATATCAAAATCATTTTCTTGTCATCTTGAAAATAGATTCCTGTACCTGAAGGCCCCACCAGTAGGATACTTATCTAAATGAAGTTTTCTAGCATGCCTATACCAAGAGTTAAGAAGGGTTCTCTCCCTTACTAAAATTTGACCACACATGCTACTTCTAAATGAATGATTCAGTGCATAGCTATAAAGGTACCACCTTCAATTTTTAAAAATTTGTTGTTATCATGAACAATGACTCCTACAAAATTAATAAAATTTCTTTGACCTGATAGTCAAAGTGTCCCAAAACCAAACTTGATATTGTATAATCGTCTTGGATTTCAGCAAAAAGTCTCCTTATGGGAGTCAATAAGTCAATATTGAGCTACTTTTTTATAATTTTTTATCTTACTTTTTAAAGAGAATAAAAAATAGTAAAAAAAATAGTAATAATGTAGAATTTCACTAAACAAAATAATAGGAATTCTACTGTAACTATGCTATACTGCATAATGTTTTCTTCAAATTAATTGTAGACTACCAGATGTAAACAAGTGGTCTCTATTTATCCCCATTTACTTAAAAAGCCTGGAATTTATATTTTTTTATAGCTGAGAATTTGTGTAAAACTGGAATGTCATCTTTTTGAAAAAATACTGCACATTGAAAGAAATCACCAAAGAATAAAAAGAAAACCCACACATTGGGAAAAATTTTAGCCTACTGTCCCTCAGACAAAGAATTTCTTTTTAGAACACAAAGAATTTTAGAATATCAGACCCCTAAAGTTCATAGACCCAATCAAAAAATGGAAATCTGAGATGAATATATGCTTCTCATATGAGGAAATGCAAGGGACAAATAAATATACAAAAAATGCTCCTCATTGATAATTTGAGAAATACAAATTAAAATAATACTGAGATCACATCTCCAGAAAGAATGGCTAACACCAAGAAGTCAACCAAGAACAAATGCTCGCAGGGCTGGGGAGTAAAAGGAGCCCTTCTCCACTGTTAGGGCAATGCAGGCTGGTGCAACCATTGTGAAAATCAGTAAGGATATTCCTTCAAAGCCTGGATTGGAGGCCCCATTGAGACCAGCTACTTCCCTACTAGGTATTTTCCCAGAAGAACTGAAATCACCATAGCTCAGCAAAATATATGCACTCATGTTTATAGCAGTGCAATTTGTCATAACTACATCTTGGAAGCAACCCAAATGCCCACCAACTGAGGAATGGATAAACATTTGGAGCTTTTGATAGTTGTTCTGAATGAACATTAGGGCACCAACCATCATATTTTATCTGGTATGGGCTATTCCGTTTTAATACCCAACGTCATAAGCTCCAAAACACTCTTTAGATTCAAGCAGTTATTGACTCCATATGTGACAGTGCATATTGTTATAGTGTACTGATATTTTTAATGGTTATCAAGAAAATATCTGTGCTAAAATCAATGCCCATTTTATTGATTCATATGGATAAAAGAAATTTCATGTAGTATCGCTTTCAGTAAGTGGTGGGACTAGATACAAAGTGAGTTTTAGGAAACCTAATACACCCAGAAATCAGCAAAATAGTATTCTATTCCTTCCAAATTTCTTTTTCTTTCTTTCTTTTTTGTAAAAATGTATTTGGTCCAGGGTCTCACAATGCAGCTCAGACTCATACCGATCCTTTCGTTTTCCGCCTCCCAGTGCTGGGATTACAGGTGTGCACCACCATGCCTGGTCTTGGTGGCCAGCTCAGTGTACCCAGGGGCAGAGCCAGCATGGCGTGTGGTGCCAGGGATCGAACTCCAGTCCCTGCACTTTCCTAGTCCACTGGACTATCTCACTGATCCCATCTCTAAATTGCTAATTAGGTTTACCTAATATTTTGTTCAACTAACCTGACCCCCAACAGCCTCCAAGTCCCTACATTTTTAGCTCCAACCACTTGCAAATGCTGTTCCTTGTTCATTGTCCCATCCACCCCCACCACACAGCAGCTATTTCAAGTCCAAGTCAAGTATTGTCATCTCCATGGAGTGGTTCTTGATTTCTCCCTCCTCATTCTAGATTTCATTTCCTCTTTAACCTTTTTACTATAGTTTCCATTTTTGTGGGTCCTTCATTATTTTACATGTACACAGAGCTTTACAACCCTATTTCAATGTACTATCACCTACTATTCTCCACTCTTCCGTGAGGTCCCTGAAAAAAGAAGGAATTCTGACCCTCATGTGGCACCTGAGAAAACTGAGGTGCCAATTAGACATGTTAGTGGCACTTGTGGGCTAGTGAAGTCAAATTCAAACCATGGAAACTTCTAATCTGAGGTATATCACTTCTGGGCCTTTTGACTGAGATAAAACATAATCTGACACCTAGCATGTTGCTTATTACTCATAATTATATATTTAACTAACCCACAAGTCATCATGTGCCTTGGTAACATTTAAGCAGAAGTTCTAATCCTAATGGTAAAAGTTCTTCCTTAAATAAATGCTATCTGTTACCATGTATTGATGTACAAATTTTTATTCCAAGATAATTCTCATTTGGATTTCTTGTTTAAAAAAAAAGTACCATGAATATTTCTAACATATCCTGAAGGCCTAGGAGGACTTGTGAGACAGAACTTATCACTGTAAACTAATCTCTTCGCTCTTGACTATTACAATGACCAGCCCATTCTTAGCACAGTGTTCCTCAAGTTGCGACCTATAAATCATTCAAAAGCTATCTGCAGTAGGAACTTCTAGGGCCTTATTAACGATATAGATAACCATACCCTACCTCAAATTCACTAATTCAAAAAACTGAGGTGATAAGCTATAGGAATAATGGTGTTATACAGTAAACACTGAACTTAAATATTAAACCTTAACTCCTAATTCTGGCATGTAAAGTTCTTGTATAAAAGATACTCTTCCAGTGGATGAGAAACTTCTATTACTGCCTTTCTTTCAACTCACTAATTCTGGCTCTAGTATGTAATACTGTTATTTCTCTTCTTTCACACTGTCCTGATCCTGGATCCTACCCAGGCCAGAAGCACTGACCTAAATCTTGGCTTCTCTCTCCCTCCTTCTTCCCTCCTCTGAATGCTGTCCCTGTTAGGGTTGAGATGCCATGCATTGAGCACCCACCAGGTGCACTACCTTGGAAAACTACAGTGAATATTTAAGTTTAAAAATTGTTGCAGCAAAAAATCCGTTGGCATGAATCCTCCTTGGAATATTCCCTCCGCCTTCCAGCATATGGATCCTGCTTCCTTGTCACCTTGTGAAGCAATTCTAGAAGTCCTCTTTCATAGTTGCACAGCTGTGGCTGCCCCCACATCCTGAATTAATTCAAAACTTTTGCTTTTCATGGTCATTCATACTATGTGGGTGTCACATGATGGCAGATCTTGTGGGTAGTAAGTAATTAGATATGCCCTAATGATTTATCACCCCACCTCTCTTTCAGATGGCACTTGGCAGCACCATTTACCTTTTGGTTACTCACATTTGTAAAGCCACTGTGGATAAATACTGATATGTCTCTTACTGGAATAATGCTTTAAATTAAAGTACTTCAGTAATGTATTATGATCACATCCCATATGCACATCTCTCTAAGTATCTTATGCACATATTTTTATGAACCTCACAAAAAACTTAGCAAGTATTTTCTACTATTTCATCTAAAATTTAGTGACCTGATCAAGATCACACCTCATAGGAGATAAAGCGATGCCTGGACCAAGGTCCACATTCCTTGTGCCTTAAGTCCACACCTTTGGCACCTGCTCGGTGTCTTTCCTTTGCTTTTGTCCTTAGCTGAGTTTCTCTACCATGATCAACACCTCTTGTTACAACCACTGATAGTAGGACCGGGGACATGGCTCATTTGGAATAAGTGCTCCCCTGGCAAGTGCAAGAGCCTGAGTTCAATCCCTGTTTCCACAAAAAAACAAAAAAAATCACTGATGGTGCAGGCTATTTGATTGACCTAAAGGCCAATGAAATGCACTGAAGCACTCTTAAAGAAGTGATGAATTCCAAATCAAGCCAATTCTTCAATACGGCACATCTCATTATGTTATTTGTATGGAGAGGAAGGAAGGTTCATGGTCAGACACATGGTCTATTTTAACTTATTTGACAGAAACTCTCACTCCAGAAACAAATTGCTGCAATCCCAGTGGTAGTGGATAACCTCTTGGTTGGTTAAGCAATAACAACAATGATGTCATCATAATAGGGACAAAGACTCACATGTACACTTAGTCAGTACAGGCATCTAGTTATCTACTTTATTTCTATAACCATTCTAACAAGGAATGCCACTATTATCATTTCCATCCTATGGAGACAAGAACGTAGGCTCGGATAATTTAGGTGACTTTCCCAAGACCAGATGTCTAACAGTGGACATTAAC
The DNA here is from genome assembly GCA_004027165.1 of Ctenomys sociabilis. NCBI lineage: Eukaryota > Metazoa > Chordata > Mammalia > Rodentia > Ctenomyidae > Ctenomys > Ctenomys sociabilis. The sequence goes on from PVKA01010784.1 coordinate 11,912, forward strand.
TAAATAGACTCCAAAGGTGGTGTGTTTGACTCTCAGCCGCAAGCTCATTACTGTTCCGTTTCATTAGTGAAGATTACTATTGTAACTTTGAAATGACTAAAAATTACTTTTGAAAAATTTAACCAACAGCAAAGTCTTATTCATCTCACCAAATGAAAAGCAGACAATAAGATTTACTTGGAAATGGTAAAGAAAGATTGGAAAATGAATTTTCCTGGTAAGTAAATGCAAATAGCCACCGCTTGGCATGGCCCTGTCGTCAGCCACCTGACCTGACATAACAGAATACCAGGGACTGCATAGCTCATGAAAAACAGAAATGTACTTCTCAAGGTTATGGAGATGGGGAACTCCAAGATGGAGGCAAAGGCAGGTGCAGCATCTCGTAAGATCCTCCTAGTTGGTTCATAGATTTCCACCTTCCTGCTGTGTCTTCACGTATCAGAAGTGTATCAGAAGCCCTCTGATGTCCTTTAATAAGCGAGGTCATGTCACTCACAAGAAGTCCACCTTCCAAAGAGTCCAGCTCCAAATACTGCCTCGCTGGGGATTTGCTTTCAGCATCAACTCCAGTAGGACACAACTGATCACCCTATAGCAGTACCTCAGTGCAATGACTTCTTTCAAAAGATAGGTTCACTTAGTTGTAGAATCAGATGAGCTTGGCATTGGTTCATAAAAATAACCCACATTTTAGATTTCTCTCAAAATATTTGATGTTTGTCTGTGAGACAAAGAGAGCAGCTAGACATACAAACATTTTCCAATGGAAGGAAAGTTCCTGAAAGACTGGCCAGTTACATCAGAAAGTCTGTCACATAAAGCAAACATGCTGTAAGAATGGATTTTTTTTAATGTATTTAGTACAGGGTCTATAGGGTCTTACTACACAGATCAGACTCGTAGTGATGTTTCATCCTCCCAAGTGCTGGGATTACTACCCCTCCCAGTCTCTGGATTTTACCTTTAATGTTGTATCATAGTTTAAAGAGGAGAAGAGAGAGAGAGGAGAAGGAAATAGGACTGACTTTAGTTGATATTCCTTCACAGAAGCTCTGTTCTCAGATCCTTCCTTTGCCGTTCCTTTCATTTTTAGGGTGCAGGAATAGAGGCCATGAAGCCCATCCCCAGCATCAAACATGACGCAGGTATTTTGAAACCTAGACTTGCTCAGCATGCAAAAATCTTTAGAGACAAAGTTAAGACACAGTGTTTATCCTATGTTACATCCATCATATTCTAAAATTCTCTCTTGGAAGCAAATAGTTTCCTTCTCATCTAGAAATTTAGCATAAATATTTCTATTTCTATGAGAAACCTATAAGAAAATAAGTCAAGTTAGTAAACAGCACCTAAAAGTTTTCCAATATCCTAAAGTACTACCCTCTCATCATTTTTCACATTGATGAAGCTTTTTATTATGAAGCACATGAGGAAAGTTGTTTTGTGTGACTGATTAAAACTATATTTTTCCTGGCTAAGAAACTTTATAGGCTGTCTCCAGGTAGGATGATGGACCCCATTTGTTAGTCCACCCCTTTCTGGCAGAAGCCACAAATGGCACTTCCTAATTTTAATACACTTCATAAATTTGCTCTGCTTCTTAAGCCTTCATCCTCAAATGCACCTGTTTCTCTCGAACAAATTTTGCTGCTTCCATGTGCTCCACTTGCCTTTCTTCGTGCTGAACAATCTCTCCAGGGTTTGTCAAAGAACCTTTTTAACTGGAGTTCTAACTAGGTTTTCTCCTTGGTTCATCTTTCTGAAATGTCTCTTTTTTAGCTTTCTTTTTCAATAAAAGTACACTCTCCTGCCTCATCTCTCTTGTTTTACTCATATTAACCCTACCTCACTATGTAAATATATTTATTATTTACAAAACTTCAGTAAAAATATCTTTAGTAGTGAGCTGCAAAAAAGATGCTTATCTAATATTTTTCTTTTTCAGAAAAACCAAGTCCTCAAAGATTATTTATTTTTGAACAGAGTTGCTTTAAAGCAGCTTCTCAAGACCCCTGCAGTATGTACTCCTTCATAAGGGTACAGAAGGTAGGTGAAGCCTCCTTGTTGTACCCCTAGGGGAAAATAGTTCCTTGGGGTTCAGTCTTTGTGAAATGTCCAGAGAAATAGATGAATTTTTATCCCACCTATAGCTTAAAACTCCCTTTCAAAATTTCAGTGTGGTGCTTGCTTTGGGGCAAAAAGGAAAATTACATCTGATTTCCTAGTTTCACTCCTCAAAGTTCATGAGTTTAAAAGACTTTGCCAGAGTTTGTAAATACCTAGAAAAAAGTCAAAATATTTTAGAAACAGATATCACTAAGAGGTCCATCTAAAATACAGCTCTTATCATTATGCATATTCATGCCGTGGGGGAATCAGAGCTGCGGCGGCAGCAAGGCCTGGCTTCTGTCCTTTCCTGCCCCTCCCTTTTGCCAGCCAGCAGTTGACTCTCAACTGCCAACCACAACAAAGTGGAATGCAGCCTCCCTTAAGCAGGGTCTGGAGAACTCTCAAAAATGTACTCCTTCTCAGGCCCCACCTCAGACCAAGTAAATTATATTAAAGTGAACTGTATTTAGGTAGGGTCACTAAATATTCATGAATTATCAGATAGTTCTCGCTTGCAACAAAAGACGCATCTGGTGGGCTCCTTTACCCAAAGCTCACAGATTGACAGTTTTTTTTCCAAAAACAAATAAATAAAACCCTCACTTCTTGAGGGGGAGTGTGGTAACACTCCTAGATGGTCAAAAATAGGCTTGAGGGAAGAGGACAAAAGACCTGAAGGCAAAAGAGCCCCCTGCCTTGGAAACTGCACCACTCTGAGAAGGAAAAGCTACCTTATACCTAGGCCTGGTAGGAAAAATGTAATCAATTTTCTTTCAAAGGAGCCTTGCTTTAACTATGATTTTAAACTTAACAGATTCTCTTCAACATTGTCAAAGAGGAAAACTGCTAACCACTTTTAAAACAATAACTTATTGCTCCAGAAAGAATGTCCATTCTTCCACTCTTCCTAACTTGCAGACACTTTTAACCCAAAGCAAATTACTGTTGGAGGAGTTACTCTACATTTAATATGGTTAAAAAAAAAAAGAGAGAGAAAATTGGACTTTAGAAGCTACAGGACATCATCCCAAACTGAGGTTATTATCCTGAAATTTATGAAAAGAGAGAAAGCAAACACATTCTGAAGATTTTGGGACTTCAGATCTTGAAACATGAAAAAGAAAATCAAGAATGAAGAAATCTTCACTTTAGGATCCAGCAACAGAGCTAAAACATACACAATGAAAGATAAGAAATGAAAACCTGATAATATGCATTAGACAACCCCCATGCCATCTAAGAGATACATCAAGAACTGAAATTGTGGGAATTCTCAGAACAAGTTAAAAAAAGAGGAGCGGGAATAATATGATAAGTAACAAAATGAAGACGCAGAAAAGAAAGCCATGTGACTGTGCGAACAGCTCTGCGGGATGATGACACAATTGGTTTATGTCAGTGTGTTTGGCTTCACAGTCCAGCCCTAGGTTTGTCGGGGTAGACTATGGAGACCTGACCTTGGGGGCTGTGTCTGTCTCTTGCTCCATTCTATGGTACTGTGTCCTGCTTTGCTTCCCAGTCACCAGGAACTAACCAATTTTGCTCTGCTACACCCATCTGCCATGGCGTCTCTGACACATGTCCACCATACCACAGAATTGAACCCTCTTAAAACACGAGCCAAATTAAATCTTTAGTTTATGAATGTGAGGTGCTGTGTCTCATCAATGGGAGAGAGGACTGACCAAGGAAATTGATACCAGAGAAATGTCGTCCTTGGCATGACTGCCTGGCCTATGATTCAGAAGCCTGGGGGACTGATTTGCAAGAGGAGTTTGAACAGATTGCTGAAAGGGGCCAGCAGGAGCTCCAAAGACAAGAGTGCTGGAGGAATGTGGACATGAAGGCCTGGCTTGGGAGTCTTCAGACAGGATGGAGAAGGCTGTTAGGGTATAGAGTGGAGATCATGCATGCTGTGCTCTAGCAAAGAACTCTGCACTTTCACCCCTGGCATGAGAATTTGTATGAGGTTACACTGAAAGGTGACTCATTAATCTGATGGAGGAAATTTCAAGATAGCCCGTACTCAGGTTTGTGACATGAGTACTTGTGGAGGACGATCTGAGCAGCTCTCCTTGAAAGAAAAGCAATTATCTTCATTTTGGCTGAGCCTGACTCTGTTTCCTTGTACTGATATGTACAGAGCTGGCTAAGACTTCTCTTTATCCTTTTAATTGGCCTTAAGCAATGTATATTGGTCTAGCCAAGGTGCTGGTGGTAATTTTGAAGATGACAACCCACACCTGCTGCTCTCCAATATCAGCCAGGTCAAGACAGGATAAAGAGCCAGTGCTCCATGTCGTCAGCTGGGATCAAATCTCATGAGAGAGGGTATGACTTCCTGGGCCTTGAAAGATTACACATCAGAGCTGAAGCACCAGACCCTGGAAACATTAGATACTGTCTCAGTAGCATAATGCAAATTATTACCTCTGCATATGACAGAGGCGAATGCTGGCCACCCACCTAGCCCAGCTCACAGTACCCACCTAATTTCCACAATTCTCTTCTCAAGTCACTTCTCCTCCTTGGCTGAATAAAACCCAGGTGTGGTCCTTGGGCAGTCTCTTTATTCTGGAAAACCATATTCATAGATGGACTTAGGGCTCTTTGGCTCTCCAATAATTTATATATATATATATATATATATATATATATATATATATATATATATATATATATGTCTTATTTGTTTGTTTTTGCTGTGGGTTGCACTTGGAGTGGTAGATAGGAATTAACTTGGTGGGATTCCAACAACATATTTTGGGGATTATAAATATATACTTCTTGGGCTAAGACAAGAACAAGGAAGAGACTCCTACAGTTACTGAAGAGAACTTTTAGATGGAATTTTAGTAAGAATTTGGGACAAAAGGAGCCCAAAATAAAAGAAAGTAAAACTTGTCTCAGAAGGAACTATACATACAGTTGGGGCCAAAGCAGATATGACAACTAAGGAGCCTGGCTCTCCTAAAGAATTAAGGACTTTATACAGGAATCAGCAAGACCTAACTTCTCAAGGGCCCAGTGATGAATGGAGTCACTCTTTGATTTGAAAACAGAGACTCTTGAGGGGCTCCCTGCTTGAGAAGGGCCCCCTGGGGAGTTGGATCCCTGGAATTAATTTCCTTTTGTTCAGCTCTTTAGACACTGAGTGGGTAGTGTATGAGTTATCCAAGGCATTTGGATACCTCCTCCACTGGCAACAGACATTGACATCATCTACATTATAGGACTTTCTGGAACAGAATGCAAGAATGGTAGATCAGAGAGACATTCACAAGGATTGGAAGAAAGCCCCAGGACACTAGCTAAGGAACCTCCAATAGGGCAGTATGTGTGGTTGTGGGGATGGACCCAAAGGCACAGTGAAGGGCGCAGAAACTTGGAGACACCAGGAGGTGGGATGCCTTTTGAGGAAAGCTGCAGGATGTGAGCAAAGTTGGCAGAGAGACGTTGCTCAAGCCGCCGGGTGTTCATGGCTTATTTCCATGAGCCCTGGATGCTTCTAATGGAGCTATGGGGCTTAACATTTGTTCTGCTGATACTTGGCCTTGCTTTGGTTCACTTATTTTCTATCTTTTGTTGGGGTGAGAATGGTTGCCCCATGTCAATGTACCTTGTGATCATATAACTTGTTTTTGTTTTTAATTTTACTTAACTACATAGGTTCACAGCTGAGTTTGACTTGAGTCTCAGAAGAAACATGGACTTAGACTTTTGAAAAATGCTGCAGATTTTGATACTTTCATGAAGGGATTATTTCATTTTCAGTTGTACACAGGAACATCTTGTACCAGTTGTGTTAGGTAGAATTAACTTATTGCATCCATTTACAGATTAACTATGATTCAAGTGGATGTGTTTGGCTATCACATTGACAAAGAGTCATTGTAATGGTTAAATTGGATTGTGTCAGTGTCACTGGCTTGGGACATGCAGGAGACACACTTCTTATGTCACAGAGGATGAGGTATAGTGCCCACATAACCTTGGCCACTATACCTCATCCTTGCCCTGTCTTTCTCAGGAAGTTCCCCTGCTCTGCACCCCCGCTGCTAATAACCAGGCATCTTTGTTTCCCCACACCTTCTGACCATGATGTTGCTGCCTTAGAGCCAGCTGGTCCTGGCCTGAGTCTTCCACAAATAGGAGCCAAATTAAACTTCCCCCTTTAGCCGGGCGTGGTGGCGCATGCCTGTAATCCCAAGCACTCGGGAGGCTGAGGCAGGAGGATTGTTGTGAGTTCAAGACCAGCCTGAGCTACAAAGTGAGCTTAAGGCCAGCCTGAACTGCATAGTGAGACCCTGTCTCAAAAAGACAAAAAAAATAAAAATAAAAAAATAAACTTCCCCCTTCAGTTGTGGATGTCAGGTATTGCACCTCAACACAAGGAAAGGTAGCTAAAATACACAGTATCTGTGACAGAACTAAAGTCACCCACTCACTCAACAGTCATTATTGTGTGCTGTAATGTAGCATGCACTGTGCTGAGCATCAGAGATGCGGCATTTGAGAAAAATGACCTAATCCTGGTTGTCAAGGAGGTTATATCCTCCTCTGACTGACTAGTGAAAATCAGCCCACCTTAAATTTGCAAACCCTAATAAATGCTATAAACAAGAAACAAAGAACACCTAGAAAACTGAAGCCAAGACCAAGAATGTGGTCTTAGGGAGAATTTTCTTGTAGTGAGGTTACTGTGTGTGTGTGTGTGTGTGTGTGTGTGTGTGTGTGTGTGAGAGAGAGAGAGAGAGAGAGCGTGTTTAGAAATGTGTCCCACAGACTGGGAGCAACACAAGAAAAGGCTCTAAAGAATAGATGTCTATAGATCAATCAAGAAGCAGCTTCCAACACTGGCAAACAGTAAAGAGTTCTGAGGGATGTACACAGGCTCCACCAGCTAAGGCCTAGCACGTCCTATGGTGGATGTGGGGTCTCTAAAAGTCAATGACCCATTTGCACATCTAACACTCACTCACATTGCAACATGAGAAACAGAGAAGGAACCAAAGCAGATGGAAAAATAAATAAATAACCGCAATATCATCATAACCCAGGCAAGAGGATATGGATGGCACTTTGGATGGTGACAGCTACAAGGTATCAGACTGAGACATGGAAGAAATGACATCACCACAGTATCATGAGTTAGGGATGAATTCAGTGAGGAAAGTGAAGCAAAAGCAAGCCTGATGGAGCCATGTGCACCATCTCAAACTCTCATATGATTCCATTTTTCCTTTGAGGGAGGAAATAGGTGAAGGATAACATGTCCTTGTGACTGTTAGTCTCATTTCACCATAACAGTCCACCTCTTTCTATCATTTGTACTTTGGCAAGACTGATTATTCGGACTTCGCAGCACCCCTTTTCCTGCACTTCACTGATTGTTCCCTTGTCTTGTTGTTTCATTTGTTTCTTCACCTGTTGTGTTTCCTATAAAAATGGTAGATCTGAGGGCTTCACAATTCTGGTTTGAATTATTTCCTCCATTTTGCTTTCTCACTTCACAGGTACCACTGTATACTTTGCTTACATCACCCTTGGAAGAAAGCAAGTCAGCAACCAGTTTTTGGGTTTTTTTTTTAAATTAATTGTATTGATAAATATCAGTGAGATGGTTTCAAAACAGGTTATGGGACAGATTCAATAATTAACACATTGCATATTGTTGCCTTCATAGTAGTTATTCATAGTACAAGATGCAGACAGTATATCCTGTCCAAACACTATTAGTACAAATCTTTCTTCTCATTGAATTAAGAAAAAGCAGCTGTATATCTATCCTAACTATTTTGTATATACAGGTACAAAATGGTCCTTCATTTATATCCCTCTTTTTGCTTACTTTTGTCAGAGATGGGTATTCCATTGTCATTAAAATATTGTAGGTGGTGAATTCAGCAAAATAATCCAATATAGTCCAATAGTCCATAGTAGTAGTGGGTTATCTGCAGGACTGGAAATATCAGAAGTTGTTGACTTGAGCCTTTTATAGCTCAGCAGTTTCCCAAAATCACCTAGAAATGTAAAACAGTGTGGTCCACACTAATGAAGTTACTTTTTCACCATTCTCCAAATGGCTTCAGCATCCACCAGGGATAGTTGCCCTGGTCCACTAAAATGTCCATTTAGATAAAGAGTTAACACAAAAAGATTTTAGAAAAATGCTGGATTCACATGATTTCTCCTTAGAAATCCAAACCAAATGTCCTAACTAATTACTAACTCGAACTTCTTCATTCATATTGCTACTGCTTCCTTCCAAGAGTCCTGACTTCATGATCTCAGCAATCTCTTTAACTCTTAACTCAAGATATAACCTTCAAAGTCCTATATTCTACCTCTTTTCTCTCTCTACTGTCTCTTTTTGCTAAATTACATCCATTCCTTGAAAACTTCTATCAGCTTCATGTACACGCATCTCACAAAACCATAACTCCAGCCTCAAATTGAGTGGCAATTTTCACTTGCCAACCAGTCCCCTATTCTGCCATAAATCATGCACATTGTCTTTCATCTTAGGCCACTTTCAGACTCTCTCTTTCTGCCAAGGATGTCATGTTTCTCTCAATCAACATTGACTACTACTGCTCTGCCCCTACCCTCTCTACATCAATGGCCTGACAACTCTGTGCAATCTGCTTCCAATATATCGTGTTCACTTTTCTCTTTTCAAACCACTGTCACCCTGTAGATCAGGTCATTCATTACCTGTTGCCTGAACCACTGAGGATCTCTTCTTAATAGCTCTCCAGGTTTCTAGACCCTGATCTGTGCACTCCACTCCAAATGGGGACTGAGAAAGAGCTCCTATGTGCAGCTAGAGCCATGTAACTCCCTTACTGAAACATCTCTCCTTCCTGCTATTATCTATCAAAAGAAACATGAGCTGTCCATGCACATCTTATCCTTCTCAATTACCTTCATGGGCTAAGCAGCACCTGTGCATCACCCAGGCCTGCTCCATTGGGCCATCGCCGAGCTGCGAGCCTCTAGTGATAAGGACCAGACTCCTTCCTGATGCCCCAACCACCATTGGTGCTGGCAATCCATACTTTCTCTTTTCTCTTTACTAAGTAGTATGTAATTTTTTTTTCACTGAAAGCTATTTAAATCACTGAGATGCTGTCTTTGTAACAAAAATACACTGAGATGCGCTATTTTGGTTACAAATACTTCTGTAATCTCAGTACCCTAAAGATACCATTTAGTATACTTCCTCTGCAGTTATTATTTATTTCACATAAAATAGTTTCACAAAGATATGCCCTTGGTTAATAATTTGGTTTCTACACATGACACAAAATACATATGTATCTGCAGCTTGTTTTCTTCATATAATTTAAAAGGATGTGCTTTCATCTTAATTATAGAGATATGCTTCATTCATATTAATAACTACTTAATATACTATAATGTACTTAGACAATTTATTCTACAATTCTCACAAATGAGCATTAGTTTTTTCTTCTTTTTAGCTACTACAAAAAAGACTGAAATAAATATCTTTATATGTAAACTCATAACTTATTACTTTGTTTTTCCAGTCAATTTCCAAAAGCAAGTTACTGGGTCAGATAGCACACACACTTCAAATGTAATAAACTACAGCCAGATTACTCTCCAAAAGTAATAATGTACTCTTAATGGGAACAGCATATGAAAGGAGATATTTATTTCCACACCTCTTCTAATAGTAATGTGTTAATTTGTTCATTTCTGTCAAGCTATTATTTAATAAGTAACTTGGAAGTTTACCATTACATACCCGTTATGAATTAATTCTTAGTTCTCCCCCAGCTGTCTTGTTCCTCCTCCAAAAGCTTCACGGCACTTTTTCTGCTCTTTAGTGGAACTTTTTATGTTGCACCTTGTGCTAGGTTGAGTTTTCTTATTTTGTATGTCTGTCACACTGGAGCTTCAAGAGAGCAGTGTGCCCATCTTACCTGGTTTTGTAACTTCCACCACAGCAGCACAGTGACAGGACATGGGAGGTGCTATAGATTTTACCTAATAAGATACAGTTGATGAGTCAAAAAAAATGCTGTAGGCAAAGAATTACATGTGTGCAACCCTATGCACTCTTGGAGGAAACTGCAAATTGACTGCTGCCAAATAGCATCCCTGGCAAGATACTTGTGCTAATACATACATCTCACTTAGCAAGTTCACACTCTGCACGTCCAGGTGTAAAGCAAACCAACAAGAGGATGAAACAATGCAATGTGTATAAGTCAGATTTCCAGGCAGAAGCAAAGGCAAAAGGAAGCCCATCAGAGAAAAAGTATTTTTTAACTGGTGAGCACCACATTTTAAGGTGGACTCTGATCAAATGCTTACCAGGAGACAAAAGGTAAAGATTTGCAATTCATCATAAAATAGCTTTAAAACATCTAAAATGAAAAAAACAAACACACATTGAACACACCTAAATTTAGTATTTTCAGAGTTGGTTTATATGCATTAGTCCATTTTACACACACACACATACACATACATATCCACACACACACACACAAGCACATAGACTTCTGTGCACAAGAGTGTTATTACTGCCATTGTTACCTATATGTTGCATATTGGTAATTAACCTTCCCAAGATCATAGACTGTACGTGCAGAAGAACTGACTTGGAAGCCCAAACGTGACTGCATCTAGGATGCCCCTAATATCTCATCTACAGACATGCAACACAAGCGTCCAAGTGATCTTTGTGAGAAGTGCTGTAGAAACCATAATTTCATCAAGCAGGAGAAGATAAGGATGACACCCAAACCAGCCCATAATTAGGACTTATTCTGTGATACTATCACAGAAAATCCTCAGAGTTGAAACTCTGGACCAAAATAATCAATGTTGTACCCCACACACTTAACATTCATTCCTGAGCTACAGGACGGGAAGCCACCATGTGCAGCCAGCCCACTCCGACTTGGCAGGTCTATCTGGAAGGAGGTATGGTACCTGAAGCCAGAGAGGCCCAATAGTCCACTTGGACTGGGCTCAACTAGAAGGAGCCAAACACAGTGACCAGATCCATACCAGGTCCTGCCAGTTGAGTTCGAATCCAGTAGATCTAGACCTGGTGAGCCAAGGAATACTGCTGGGCCCAGCCATGCACAGACCAAGGCCCAGACCAACAGGAGCATCCTTGTGGCACAGAAGTGGCAGCAGGTGACTGGGGTGAGCTAGTCTGCCTGCAAGACTCCAGGTGCACGAAGGGGAGGTGCCCAGACAGAGCTCAGCAGAACTAATTTAAATACAAATTCCCAATTTTAGATCTGCTTTGTTATACAGCTATAATGTTTGCTCCTATGGTGTGACATATAAACCCATTAGTTACAAAAGCTCTAAATTTACAAAATTTCTAAATTTTACTAGCTGTCATTAGTCCTGCTAATTGCACTACTGTAAATAGGAAACCGTATCAGCCTTATCCACATGTTTTCCCTTAGGTATTAATATTGGGAGGTGCTTGGGTAATTACCTCACCAAAGCGCTACACTGAAGGACACAGGACAGTTCTAAATGGAAACCAATATCTCACTCTCAATCAACAGAGAAGGCAAAATCTTGGGACACACACGAAACAAGAATCTCTGACATAGGAGGTATACCCAAAAAATAGACTCTTTAAAGAGAGGGTCTGGTCTGGCTTTAGTGATACAACTTTCACAAAAAGGTATCACAGAAATCAAAATAAAGAGTCATCTCTGCAAAAGAAAATGGCATTTATCCCTAAGGCACAACCTATAGCTCCTCTATATGGACAATCTGTGCACTTGGGAGGGTTAGTTTCCAATATGCAATGTGTAGATAATAATAATAATACTCTTCTGCACAGGAGTGTGTGTGTGTGTGTGTGTGTGTGCATTAGTGTGCATTAGTGTGCACCTGGGTATTTGTGTAATGGAATGATGTATATAAAATACTAAATATAGACAGGTTCAGAGTGTGTTTTTGACGTTTTTCATTGCAGATGTTTTAAAGTCACTTTCCTGAGAATGACATAGATTCACTATACAAAAAAAAAAAAAAGACCAGCCATGCAAATCTAATGTAAGAAGTGACAAAATAGACCTATAAGCACAGACAGCACCATCACTTTGAAATAGTGAGGAAGTTCAGTCTCTAACCATCTTCTAGTCTGACCACACCTGTGTCTCCAAGCTTGTGGCACCTGTCACACATGCCAAGTACTAAGTGCCGAAGTGGCACTTCCAAGCCAGTTGCTTATGGACTGACTCCATTCCTCTCAGTTCAGCTTGCTTAATTCTCCTCTTTTTCAAAGCTACCATTGTCCGCTGTCCTCATAAGCATTTGCCTTTTAGCTTTTTCTCACTACCCCCATGAACCCAAAAGGCACAGATAGGGAAAGCCTTCGAAGGCAATTTGCTCAGTGGGATTGATCCAGTAGTTCCCTTCTTCTCTTCTACAATAACTGCTCTAGAGTTCAGTCAGGTAATGACACAGATGCAAGAGGCAGATGTGAACTGAACCACACACTTTGACTGGTGATAACAGAATTCAATTTTCATACTTAACATTTCTTGAGATCCTGAACAACACATAACAACTACTTCCTCCTCGATGTCCCATTCACTACTGAGAACATCATGACGATTAAATTAGGTACTAAATATACAATTTACAGCATGTTTCTGATTGGTAGAAGGTATTTATTATGATATCTTTCAGCAAGGTGGGCCACTTTCAGGCAAAACTCCAAGTATGTTAGCCCCCAAATAAACTTGTAAACAACAAGAATGTAAGTTTAAAAACTATTTCTTAGAATTCTTTTGATGTATGAAGTCAGTATGATAATATCCAACCCAGTTATCACAAAAAACAAGGAAACTGCTGATGGACTCACTCAGATTCCTAGCGAAGAACTTGCAGGGAAGTATCTCACCCTCTTAAGGGATACATAAATACTTGAAAAACAAAGAACTTTTGTGGATCTGTTCACAAGGTTAATCCTCCAAGAAAGAAAAATAAAAGCAGGAACTTTATGAAGGTGAATTAGAGCAGAGTTAATGGAAATAATTTTGTGGAGATACATACTGGTGCTAAGATGTGAAGGAAAACCTCAAGAACACAAAATGATAAATTTACCCTCCTGTCCTTTCCCATCTGTAGATTCCATTAATGGCAACAGTATGTCCCTATCTCATCTAAGCATGACACCACACCAGTGTACTAATGTTAAGGGACTTTTGTTGAAAGAGCTATCAACCAGAAGATGAATCAAATCTGAGCATTTGTTCCGAGCACCAGCACAAGGCACAAGCATGAAGGATACCAACAGCCCTAAGAGGACATCTGGGCCAGAAAGTCAACTCCGTGTACTTGAGGCTGAATGGCATAAAACTGGCAAAGTTCTCTACCAGTTCTCAGGAAGGAGAAGGGATTGGTTTGATGGGAAATTAGGAAGCCCATTGGGAGGTTTCAGTAGAAGTAATACGGATGGAGGCAGAGGATGAAAAATGAAAGTGAAAGCAGATGAATTATTTATTTTCTGATTCCCAAATATGTGTGAGGGACTTCCAACAGAACCAAAGCAAAGTGGTTTGTTACATAACTTACTCTAACAGGACTTTATACTACTGTGTGGATGGACAGTGATGCATCATGACAGGTTAAATCTTTCCTATATCATGTCCTCTCACTGCAATAGGTATAATCTTTTGTTTATTTCAGTTAAAATCTAATTTCTTATAGTCTGATGTCTTCGAAACCTGAATCCCCAATACAGGTTCACCCACTAAGCCACTGTAAGGCAAGAAGTCCAGAAGGGCCTCCAGGTGAGGCTGCTCACCTCAGTTGGTATTTACACCTAAGAAGCCATGTTGCCATATCTCCATTCCTTTGGTTTCCTTCAGATGATCACCTTAGTCCAGTTTCTCTATGTCCCATGTCAAGACACATTTTAGCAGCCTGGGTATGGTGTCATGTGCTTGTGACCCCAGTGCTTGGGAGGCTGAGCACAGGAGGATCACTACGAGCCTGATCTATGTAGTGAGTCCCTGTAGGCTCTGTACTAAGTACATTTAAAAAAGAAATATTTTAGCTTTCTCTCTAACAGCAGTAGAAAGCATAACCACTAGCAAAGTCAAGTGTTAAGGTCAAACATATTTTCATTTTTTGTTCATTGACCAAGTCTAGGGATTAGAAGAGAGGGACAGAGGGAGAAAGGAGTGCTACAGCCAGCATGGCGATGCCTGCTCTGCAGCAGGTGCCTTTGAATTCCCACAGGCAGTCGTTAGGAGAAAGTATCTTCTTGAAGAAGCTAGTTAGCCAAAGTCTCACAGCAGGAAAGTGTCCATACTGGATGCTAGATTGGTGTTTAAATCAGAAGAAAGCATTAAGGATCTGAATCTCTTAATACTTAAATATCCATATCAGTAGAGGTTGTTTAAGCTTTACATTAGAAAAATTTCAATGTTGAGAAACACAGAAAATTCAGACATACATGGGCAAAAAATCTGAAAATCACAAGCGAGAAGATCTCAAATGAATAGTTAAAAAGAACAAATCAAAACCAAAGTGCAAGAATAAAAAGCAATGTGTGTCCTTCCCGAAACTGCGCGCTCCACAGAAGAGGATGACCACTCCAATGGGGGGACCGTTCCTCAGGCAGGGGTGGATGAGTAGCTGATCTCCCCTGCTAGAACCTCCAAACAAGTGCTCAAGAAGGCAAAGCAAATTTATCCTCTATGGCTGAAAGTTGGTACTGGGCAAGAGAAAGAAAAGAAGGAAGAGAGGAGAGCAAGAGAGAGGGAGGGATGAGTAAGAGAGAAAATTGGGCCATGTCTTACAGGTGGGAGAAAATGGCAAAACTCTAAAAATCAGCGACCTGAAATTTAAGGAGAACCTGAGTTCAATTCCTTGTACAAAAATAAATGTAATGTGATATCTTTGAAGTACTCTGTAGTGAACACATACATTAGAGAAAAAAATAAGGAATTCTGAGTACAAAGTATGAAGTTTACCTAATAATAATAATAATAATAATAATAATAATAATAATGAATCTATGTTATTCATTAACTAAGAAATAGACCATATAAGATGTCAATACTTGGGGAAAATAGAAGTCAAATATATGAGAATTTTATATAGTATCCTCATACTTTTTCTTTCTCAAATAAATAAATTAAAATTAAAAATTGTTGGTCTATAAACACTGTCAATTCTCCCTTATTTAAAAAAGCAAAGAATAAGAGTTTTATAGATAAAAATATATAGGCCTCGATAACACTGAAGTCCCCTTTTGTACTCACATGTAAATAATCTAAGAGTTAAAAAATTAGGAGAATTATGTGTTGAAACACATATACTTTCTTAACATTATAAAAGTTTGAAATAAAGCCTTAGCTAATTTTATAAAACAGAAAATCAAATAGCCATCTGTTTATTTAAACATACTACTGATCGTGCATCCAAAAAAAATTTACAAGGGCTTCAGTGCCACTACTATTAATAATATCAATAAAACTTCAGGATCAGTAAAAAGAAAAGGTCCAAGAGTAAGAGAAGACTGGCACACGTAGCTCAGTAACTAGGCACTACACTAACTGTACAGCAAAGGGCCCGTGAACATGGATACAATGAAGGAGCACCCCGCATTACCCTCAGTCTGCTCTTTCCACACTGAGAATGGTTTTTGAAAAAAACTCAATCTTCCATCTTCCACTAGGCAGCCAAGTCTGGAAAATTTGAAAGAGACCTACAGCTTACAGTGGCCATTTGAGTTCACATAAAACCAAGATGCTTTCAAAGAGAGGCTATTGAATGTCAGGTGTGAGTCAAGGTTTTAATTTCACAGTAGATTTAACCAAAGTGATTTAATTCTACCAAATTAAAAACACATGCCTTACAACAAGCCCCAAGCCCTCCTGGAGGAAACTTAGACAGAGAAAGTTTGAGCCTCAACTAGAAATAAAAAAAAGAGAAGGTGATGATGCTAGATGCCCTAGTTTAAAGCCTCAGAAGCTCAGGAAGGAGAAAAATGGGGAATTAACACTGCAAGAAAAATGATGTGTTCTTGAGGCCTGGAGGGAGTTTTTTCGACCTGCCCTCAGCATTCACCTCCATGGCCCTGTGTATGTACGTGGAACATAAACTGTGTCCAAGGAACTCCCCGGAACTGATGGAGAAGAGAATAATGACTAAGAACAGCAGCCACTAATAGGCGACAGTCTTGCACAAATGTGGGCATGGGTTATTAGATAGTGAAGGAATGAAAGCCACTCACAAAAATATAATCACACAAAGGAAAGGAGAGGAAGGCAGAGAGGTTGCAAGAGGGGTGAGCCAAGAGGTGGATGCCAGGTAATCAAAAGGAAAAGGAAAATGCTGAGAAGAGAGTAAAATAAGCAGCAGCTAATGCCAACACAGCACCAGCATGCGGGAGATGCAGCAGTAGGCTCTAGACACACGCTCATTCTCACAATGAGAGCGTAGTGTAGGCATCATCCAGTTTTTAAAACCAAGAACCTGAGGGTCACCAGGCTTAAATGTACGTCCTCTGATATCCCAGGTAGATGACAAAGTCCTAAGTGAGGCTAACCACCTAATCTTTGCTTTTCCCATTGGACAATAGTTACCTAAGGAAGAAACTTGACACCTGGGGCCAGCCAGATAGCTCAGAGGATCAAAGCGCCTGCTTAAAGCAGACACAGAGACTGGCTTTCAATTCCCAGCTTGCTGTGTTGGCTCCACCCCAGGGCACATTCAGACAGCAATTGAGACTGGGCATGGTGGCGTGCACCTGTAATCCCAGCGCTTGGGAAGCTGAAAACAGGAGAATCACTGTGAGTTTGATTTGTGTAGTGAGGCCCTGTGGACCCTGTACTAAATACATAACGAGAGAGACAGACAGACGAGAGAGAGAGAGAGAGAGAGAGAGAGAGAGAGAGAGAGAGAGAGAGAAAATACCTGGTTAATAATCCCTCTAATAAAGTTAACCCAAAAATCTCACATTAATTTATAAGATTTAATCCCTAAAATAGGTTTTAGACTTCTTAATACAAGGACTAACAAGTTCATGTGCTTCTAGAAGTATAGCATTACCTATTTATATCAACATGTTAGATTTTTAAAATGATTCCATGAAACACTGAGTTTAGTAGGCTGGGGAGATGACCCAGTGAGACAAGTGCTTCCCTGGCAAGCACAAGGGCCTGAGTTCAATCCCTGGTTCTGGGGAAAGGAAAAAAAAAAAAAATACACTGAGTTTGCCCCACTGAACTAAAGCATGCCATCAGTGAGATAAAATCCATTTGCTCTGCTATGAAATAAAAAGTCAATGGGTTAATCTGTGGCTCTGTACACTTAGAATTATACATTTCATTGCATATAAGTTATATTTCAATTAAAATAACTCAATGAAGAGATAAACAATAAAGAACTTGAACACTGAATTCTACTTCTGGCTATGCTTAGTATAACAAACACTTCTTTCAAGAGCAATGTAAAAATTAGTTAAAATGTAAAAGTTAATTTTTGGAAGGAATTAAATTGCTGCTGAGCAAATGAAACCTTGATGGGCAAAACTGCGCAGAGGGGAAATGCAGCGCGGTGAGCCCAGCGTCCATAGCTGCCTTCTCTGCACAGGGCTTAGGTTTTCTAGCTCATGTGGAGAGAAGGAAAAGCCAACAGAAGCATGGCTGTTAGGGAAACAGCAAATGCAGGAGTCGTTCAGGGATGAAGAGACAAAAATTGTGCTTTAGGCTCCTGATTCAAATGCGACTTGAGACACCAGATTTGCTCAACAAGAAAGGTGCAAAAAATTAAGACCAAGGAGCAAGACTCCTGCCTGGGGCTCTTGCTGAATCCTTAAACTATGCACACAGAAAAGCTAAAAAGCCAATAAGAAGTAACTGAACTACAAAGTGGAACTTTCCCAGTCTGGCAGTACATAAAACAAAGCCTGCCAGTGCATAAAATCCAAACAGGGAGCCGTGTATTCCCACAATGAAGAGCAGCCCCAGGTAACTTCTCAAGCTCGTGGGCTGCGCACATGCAGGAAGACACCCAGCAGGAAGCAGCTGGAGCAGGCAGCTCAGCAAATGCCAGCTGCACGCAGCTGCAGTGCCTGGCAAGATCTGCCCCCGTGATCTTGGAGTGGTGGGGGTAACCCACTCTGTTGCTTCACACCAGCCAAGAGTGGCCTAGAGTGATCTATTTTATTATTATTATCATTATTATTGTTATTACATACTTGTAGGGCCTGAGGGCTACGTTCCTCATATGACTTGGGACTCGGATGTAACACAGCATGATGCCCTTTTCTCATCCCTTATCGCTCCCTCCCTCCATCTCTTGATCTAAGTCCCATTTGCACAAGACCTGGTTCCCTATTTCTGGTCTCCATCCTTTATCTTGCTCTTTATTTGCAGCTGTGGCTTCCCAAGAATACAAGGTAAGCCATGCAATGCTTAAATGCATGCGCCTTGCTGCTTTGACTTAGCATTATGATCATAAAGTGCATTTATTTCCTACAAATTGCTCAAGTTTGTCTTTCATTTATGGTGGAGTAGTATGCGGTTGTGTATAAACACATTTTTCATTCATTCATCTGCTGATGGACAAAATGGGCTAATTCCAAGGCTCATTTATTATGAAGTGTGCTGCTCTCCCCATACATTTACGTGGATCCCTGTGATGTCTTTAACTCTTTTGCAAGAATACATAGAAGGGAAATATCTGGATTAAATAAAATTTCTAATTTCAATTTTTTGAGAAATCTCTATAGTGATTCCAAGTTGCTTTCACTAGATTACTTTCTCAACAACAGCGTAAAGTGCTCCTTTCTCCTCCCTCCTCAAGGCACCTCTAGTGTTTGTTACTTGATTTATTGACGATGGACATTCCTTCTAAGGCAGGATGGACTCTCAGTGTTGCTTTAGTTTTCACTTCTCTAGTGGCTAGTGATTTCGAGTATTTCTTCATGTGCATATAGGTGATTTGTACTTTTTCTATGAACTATCTCTATTTTATTTGCCAGTTTTTATGAGGTCTTTTATTTGGAGAAATTTAATTTTTTGAGCTCTTTATATATTCTGTGATAGGTCAGGATTCAAAGTTTCCCAGGCACCCTGCCCCCAAGTTTTCTCCCTCTTAACCCCATGCAGAGCCAAACCCCAAACTGAAAAACAGGCCCACCTGACTTTAACCTGAGCAAGCAACCACAAAACTCTCCTTTGTTAACACCTAAGGTCCCCCACAGACCAGGTAGCTTGCAAAGATTAGCTCTCCCTCAGCTGTTCCAGCCTGAAACACCCTCCTTAAAAGATCCTATGAAGTCTCCTGTTACCCCTTTGCTCACTACTGTCTTGGTCCACTACACAGCCAGCCTGCTTGACACCTCCAATAAATCCTCTACTAACGTCAGAATGCCTGGTCTGGTGATTGTGTGGGTTCATACCTGATATTCTATGCATGAGTATTCTGTCTGAGGCATAACTAGAAAACTGCTTTTCCCATTCTGTAAGTTGTCATTTCACTCTGTTGCTTGTTTCTTTGGCCGTGTGGAACATCTTTAATTTGATATGATCCCATTTATTGATTCTAGGACCACTTTTCCATTCAGAAAGTCTGTGGCAACACCTATGATTTCATGAGGTTTTTTTCCCATCAGTTTAATTGTTTCTGGTTTAACATTTACTTCTTTGTTCCATTTTATTTTATTTTAGTACATAAAGAAAGGTATGGATTTACATTTATTCTTGTGCATGTGAATATCCAGTATTTCAATAGCACTTCTTAAAGAGTTTACCATTTCTGTGGTGTATGTTTTCATCCCTTTGTCAAAAGTCAAATAGTTGAATATTCTTGGGGTTGTTTGTAGGAGTCCCTTCCATGTCCTCATCTCTTTGCAAGAAGCCAATGTTTATAATCCCAAAGTTATGGTATTGGAATCTTATCAAGCTGATTCCAATCTACCACTTTCAATACAAACCACGGTGAAAATAAAGATGCTAAATTATATTTTCAGTCACTGGGGAGTCAAGGGGCTCTAAGACCAGCCATGAATATGGCTTTCCAGAACCAAGAGTCTGACCCAGGGCCTCACCTGGTTTTATTCAGTGGAAGAGTGGCTTGAGGAGGAATGACTGAAAATTGTGAGAAGTAGGTGACTCTGTGAGACAAGCTAGGTGAGTGGCCTACATTTACCTCTGCCATATGCAAAGAGGATTTGCAGAGACAGTAATCTTCTATATGCTACTGAGATAGTATCTGATGTTTTGGAGGGTCTGATGCTTCAGCTTTGATGAAGTCTTTCAAGCCCCAGGAAATCATAGCCTATGTCTCATGACTTCATCCCAACTGGCAAAGCTGAGCATTGGCTGGCTCCTCATCCTATCTCGACCTAGTTCACATTAAGGAGCAGCAGGCTTACCAGGGAAACACGCATGACACTTTCAAAGACTTCTCACCAGCACCTCAGCTAGACTAATATACATTGCTTAAAGCCAACTGAAAGATAAACAGAAGTCCTAGCCAACCCTGTACATAATAGTGCGAGGAAATAGGGTCAGACTCAGTCAAAATAGTGAGTCACTCTTCTTTCAAGGAGAACTGCTCAGGTGATCCTCCACAGTTGTTGCTGCAGTCTATTCTGTTCCATTGATCTTCATGTCCATTTTTATGCCATGTTGTCTTTATTGCTTTAGCTTTGTAATATAATTTAAGTTTGGATTGTGATGCCATCTGCTTTAGTCTTCAAAATGAGAATTTTGTTGCTAGTCTGGAACCCTTCTGTTCCATATGAACTTTAGAATTATTTTCAACAGTTCTGTGAAGAATGCTGTATTTTGATTGGGATAGCATTAAATCTGCATATCAACTTTGGAAGAATTTGCCATATTGGCTCTACCTATCCAAGAAGAACAGACATCTTTATATTTTCTGATGTCTTCCTTGATCTCCTTGTATTCAGGACTCTAGTTTTCATTGTAGAGGATGTTGCCTTTCCCAATTAGATTATTTCTTAAGTATTTAATTTTTCTTGATCCTGTTGTGCATGATATTCTTTTCCTAATTAAGATTCATTTTAGTGTATATGAATGTGATTGCTTTTCCTGCTATGTGACTTTATTTCATTATTAATCTTGAGAGTGATTGGTGGATTTGGGGTGTTCATCCTAGAGATCATGTCATCAGCAAGTGATGATAATCTGACTTTTTCCTTCCCTACACATATTCTTTTTGTTGTTGTGTTTGTCTTGCCTAATTGCTCTGGCTAATATTTCATGTACACGACTGAACAAGAATGATGATAGTGAGTATTTTATTGTATTCCTGATTTTAGAAGGAAAGCTCTCAGTTTTTCTTCATTTAATATAATGTTGGCATTATGTGAGTCATAAACAGTTTAATCAATTGGGATAAGGTATTCCTTTTCCTAATTTCTTCAGAGTTTTTATCATTAATGTATGTTTGATCTTGTCAAAGGTTTTTGTTTCTGCATCTATTGGGATGCAGGGATCCTGTGACTTTTGCCCTTGCTTTTGTTTATGTCATATACTACATTTATTGATTTTTGTACATTGAAACACCTTTGCATCCCTGGGATGAAGTCTACTTGGTCATATGTATGATCTCTTTGATGATTCTTTGCATTCAGTTTGCCCAAATCTTGTTGAAGGTATTTGTATCTACACACATCAAAAAGATGGAGTCAGAGTCCTTTTTATTGTACCTTTGGTTTTGGAATCAGGGTAATGATAGCTTTCAGAAATGACTTCAGTTTTTCCTTTTCAATTTGATTAGAAAACTTGAGGTGTTTTTGGTGTTAGGACTTCTCTGAAGGCTTTACAGAAGCTAGCAGTGAAACCATCTGCACCTAGGCTTTTCTTATTCTCAGTGACTATTGTGAGTTCATCTTTTTATTTCAAATTGCATTGATTTGGGTCTTTTCTCTCCCTTTTGTTATTACATTGGCTAAAGGGTTTTTTTATCTATTTTGCTTATTCTTTCAAAGAATAAATTCTTCAATTCACTTAGTGTTTGTATTGTTTTTTGGTCTGAATTTCACTCATTTTACCCTGATCGCTACAATTTCCTTTGTTTTACTAGTTTTGGGTTTAGCAGAGAAAAAAATTAAGTGGAAAATTCAAAATAGATGGTGTCTGGATATGAGGTAAAAAAATTTAAATATATATAGAGAGAGCAATTTTTACCTATTAGTAAATTATGGAAAGATGTGATAAGGCAAATAAACAAAAACCAGAATCTATCTCCAAGGAATCTGACTCCTGAAGTGAATAATGCACAAATTTAAAGTAATTGGGTCTAAGTCACTCCACTGGCAGTGCCCTTTAAAAATAAAAACTTGTTGTTCATGACCACAATCCAGATCCCTAATGTCCTGCCGCTCCCAAACAAATTCCCCCTGACATAATTGTTCAACTCTTACTTTGATTCTGTAGCTTTTTAGGTTAATTAGGCAGAGTTTGTTTCTGTTGCTTACAACCAAGAATCGGAGTTGAGCTGTCAGTGAAGCGAAGCCAGCTCTATGACCCACCTCCTCAGACTGCAGTGAGCATCTTCTCCAGCTCAAGGATACACTACGTGTGCTCCAGAGAAGCTCCACTGACCTGCTGAGGCTAAGCACCCTACCTTGTGTAGGTCTGCAGCTGGAAGTGGAAGTTCACAAACTTGAGTGAGGAAATGACAACTGTGATGAACCCAAAATACCAAATTTATATTTTCATTCAGTAACATCAGAGTTTTATAATAATGCTACACTAGAAATCCTTGGTTTCCACAGATTTCAACTGCATTGCTCAATCTCTGAAACTAACCCCAAACCATACAATAAAAATAACTCATTTTTAAAGTCAGAGTTCCCAATTTCAAAATCTTAGGGTTAGCTTTTTAAAAGTATTGATTTTTTTCTCTCTTTTAAAATAGTTTCATTGGGCCAGGGAGATGGCTCAGTGGAATAAGTGCTTCCCTGGCAAGTACAAGGGCCTGAGTTCATTCCCTGGTTCTGCAAAAATAAAAATAAAAAACAAAAACAAAAAATAAAAATAAAAGAATTTCTTTTTGTTTTGAATATGATCCAAAATAATGGTCTTGTCTCACATGAATCATTATACTTCTAAAAAATAAACTGAAGTGCAAATTCTAGAGATAATGGGATTCAATTATGCAGGATGAAGAAAGAAACAGCAAATGCGCAACACTAAATACAGGAGGTAACAAGGAACAGACAAGAAAGGAAAGAGTGTCAAAAAGAAAAGCCAAATATTTTTAAAAAGTGGTGAGGTCTGAAAAATAAAATCCACAGTGGGAAGCAAGAAAACTGTCAGTGCTATCAGCTGTGATTCACTTGAAAAGAAGCTGAAATGGGAAGAGTTGAATCTGTTTTTCAGTTAAGAAATGTTTTTCAGTTATGATCAATTATACAAAACATCCCCAGACACCAGCCCAAGAGGCCAACAAACTGGAGAAATATTTCATGGCAGTCTTTGAAGGCCCTGAACTTTCAAAACTGAAAGAAAAGGGTATTGTTAGCCTGAAACTAGGCTTTTCATAACAATGACTCACAATGATTCATCTTTTCTTAAACTAATTGTGTACCACAGATCAAATCAGGAGCCAGTAAAACAGGCTGAAGAGGATAGAAATAATGCATAAAATTATCACTCTCTGGTGTGGCAAACATTTGGCAAAGGGTTCCAAAATGCTCCAAAACTGATAAGAAATGTCAACTCACCTGTTTCATTGGCCAAAAACACACACCAGGTTGACTGGGATTGGTTTGAAAAAGGAAGCTGATGTTTGAAAGGGAGCTCTGAATTCTGAAATAGTCTCTCACTTGTTAATCTCCACCTCTTAAAGTCTCTTTCCTTTCCTGCACCTTACCCTTCTATACTGACAGTTCTGGCTTTCAAAGGAAGACTGCGGGACAGAGACCTACAAACTCCTTCACTGCTCAAAGATGTCTTTCTCTTCTACTGGCTTCTACAGGACAGTGTCGAACCATCACATCCTACTTCTCATGTCAACACAGAGTACTGAAGGCAAAGTTATGTAAGCCGAACTAAGCCATTCAGCAGGGCCAAGGAAATGACCCGGATTGGTTGGTAATTTTGATACCGACTGATATGAGAATACATGTTCATTAAGGAAATTAGGTAACCTGAGGTCAGGGTTGGAAATTCGGCTCAAGGGCAGACCATGCTGAACGTTCTGGCTCCTTTAAAAGTTTTCATTCATAGGGAGATAGCAGGTGGATCTTTAGCTTTTAGTCAGGTAGATTTGCTCCTAATATGATGCCTAGTTTGCTATTTATAACTGGGGAATCTGAAACAATACTTATTTTGTCTTATTCTTGGCATTTCATAAGTCTTATTTTAAGAATTCAGATGATATCTTCTTTCCAGAGACTGAGCAATGAGAACTTCATTTTCAAGGGATCCTAGACTCTATAGACATAGGGGGCCCTGTCTCGAATCTTTCAGTTTTCTTTTATTAATTTTGCATCTCTACTTCTACCCTAGCTTTCATGGAGATAAACTTGGTCTTGCAAGCTCCTCCTTATTTTCAGACTTTCCACTTGGACCTCGCCCCTTTGGGCCTATGCAATTACATCATTGAACTAGAAGGGACACATTTTCTCAGTAATCATTTCTTGGGCCTTGGCCCAAGATATCAGAAAAGAGAATTATCATGAATGAATCTGAGCAGAGAAGTAGACTATGGCAAAGAAGTTCAGAAATTACAAAGCCAGGCAGGACAGGCATGATGGAAGAGACAAGGACTTGTCCTTGAAAATGTGTATTTCAGCAGACACAAGGAAATACAGGCTTAAAAGGACACCAAGGCTGTGGGTATATAGTGCTGCATAATTTAACATCTTTCTTCAAGAAAAAGCCCCTTTTAAAAAAAGTTTCTAGCCCCATGAGAGTATAAAGATACTTACTGATACTAAATGTTTTCCCAGCTCATCACTGAGATTGTGGCAACAAAGAATGTCAGTGACAGTGACCTGAACCTAGAAAACAACCCATTTCTGCTAAGTAGCAGTTCATAGATTGTCCATCTCACTAGCTCCTCCACCTTTCTTGCTTCGCAATTTCTGGGATGCTGACTGGTCCTTGTACCTAGGCTCGGTCCTGCCAACGTGAGCTGAGAAGCAAGGAGTCACTGCTGATCCTACATGCCTGCTGCTGGTTTCTCTGTCATAACTCAATCTCTATGTGTTTCCTGAGAACCTAGAGATTTCAAAACTATTCATATGTATCTGTCCTGCATTAGACAACACACAACCTGCAGACAACAATCAGCACCTACACACAAATAAGAATAGAAGATCACTTAGCAAGTCTTATAGATATATAATTTCAATAAAAGCTTAGGAGAACATGCAGATCTGATTTATTTCACTTAAGAGTATGGTCTCTAGTTGCATCCATTTACCAATAAAAGCCTCAAATGTATGCTTCTTTATCCTGGCATAATACTCCATTGAGTAAAAATACATCTTTATCCATTCCTCAGTTAATGGGTATCTGGGTTGCTTCCAAGATGAAAATGAAATCTAAAGGGTATAACAGATACTGGGAAAGTAGAATGAGCTTTTTACAAAAGGAGGGAATTACTGAGATGAGGAGAAGGACCAGGAGAGGGAGTGGGGGAAAGCAGTAAATTTATATATGTAAGCAGGATGATTTGGGCAACTTTACTGTGAATTTCTGCTGGTCTATGAAAAGGAGAGTTAATGCTTAATTGGTTTTGTCATCTTTTTTCAATTCTTTTCCCTTCTTCTGTTTTCCTAATTTCTTAAGTTTTTCTTTTCTTTTTTCTTCTTACAATTTTAGGCACATTTATCTTATCATATGAGCAACTAATTTGAAGACAACACTATGCAATACAACAAATTCTGTAAAATTCATGTTATTTTGTTTAGTGAAATTCTACGTCATTTGAATTTTTTCTGTTTTAATACTATCTTGTACTCTAAAAAATAATTTACAAAAAAGCTAATTCATCCAAACACAAGTACTTTAGGAGAAAAGTGTAGATAAGAACTGTAGTTCTCAAAGTGTTTAACAAGACAGTACAATCTTAATTTTTTTTTAAAATAAGTTTTATTCTGATCACAAAAGTGGTACCTACAATTTAAAGAATTCAACAAATGAATAAGTACTATAAAAGGTAAACTTGTACCTCAGGAACACACTCCACAGGAATAGCTAATATAGCAATATATAGTTTGAATTTGGGTGTTTTTTCCTTACCATACATAGATACAAATTTTGTACATACCACAATTCCATTTTTGTTCATGGTGCCTTGTGATCACGTGCCCACACCAGGATACAGAGTGGCATCTCATTTCTTCGTGGTGTACATAGTGTAGAGGATGGGAATGTTGTGTGAAGACAGAAAGGGGACCTGGGATATAGGTCAGTGGAACAAGGGCCTGCCTGGTAAACACAGGTCCTGAGTTCAATTCTCATCATTAATTAATTAAGTAAGTAATAGTAGGAAAACAGCCACAAATCCTGAATAATAAAGGTAAATTTATTATTATAAAGAAGGGTTCAAACTATAGACAGGCTTGAAATTAAGCTAATAGAATTTTTAACTTGAAATAGAGTCTCAATGAGACCTTCTACCCCTGGCAAGGCGCTCTAGTAGTGTGCCGTTGCTGTGGGGCAGGGTTAGAGGATGAACCCTTCCCGAGAAGGACCATTGCACTTTGCTTCACATATAGCAAAATAGACAATAAGTATTTTAAGAGTAAATGATTTGTTTAAACAAATTCCAACTATGGTAGTGCAGAAGGAAGTGAAACCAGCAAGTGTGCTTTGTTTGTGCTTTGGTTCAACAGAGCCATAGCTAGACATTGGTTTGCTGTGTGAGGACAGACTGAGAAGAATGTGGCCTACAGCCCCTAAAATAGTCCTCTGCAAAGCCCTCTCATGCCAGCTGACCCCTTGTTTTCAGACTTCATTCCTCCAGAAATGTGACAAAGGCATTCCTGTTTCTAAAATATTCAGCCTCACACTTTGTTAAAGCACTTCAGTATCCATGTGTTTCTCACCTTCACCATCTGGTCTGTCTAGCCAGGTCTATGTGCCTTAATAATAGATTGTCTAGTTTTGATGGTTCTTTCTTTTCAGAGTCTTATTATCTATTCTGGGCCTTTTGCCTTTCTATATAAACTTTAGAATCAGTACAGCAGTACCTACAAAATAACTTGTCTGGATTTTTTATTAAAATTGAGTTGAATCTATAAAACAGGTTGGGAATAATTAGTGCTTTAACAATATTGAGTTTTTCATGAATACTATGTATCTCTATTTATTTTCATCTTTATTTCTTTCCTCAGAATTTAACATTCTTTGCAAGATGATTCTGTACATGTTTTGCTAGACTTATACATATATAGTTCATTTTGAGTATCATTTTAAATCAGCATTTGATTTCAAGTTCCAGTCATTCCTTAGTGGTAAATAAGAAATTAATTTATTTCTAATAGTAACTTTCTATATTATGACTTTGATATACCTAAGTATTAATTATAGTGAGGTTTTTGGTGATTCTCGGTGACATTTTGTGTATTATTTCATGTGATAATTAAGTTATCTCAATTTCTTCCTTTACAAGCTGTATATTTTCACTTCTTTTACTCATTGTACACACGGAGCACATTAAATACACTGATATATGTAGATTGAGAAGAAGTAATACCTTTGTGTAATTCATAATCTTAGCAACAATCTGCCCTGCTTGTCACCACTGTGTTTCATGTATGCTCTAGGTTTTCCTGCAAGATTTTTATAGATCCTTTTCATCAAGTTCTGAAACTTTACCCCTCTTCCTACTATGCCATCTATACAGTGGACTGCACAGGCTGATTGTTGAGTGTGTATCTAACTGACATATTTGCACAAGGTTCACTAGTGCATTTTGTATAATTTAAAGTTGAACTAAAGTTACCAATATATTACTGAGGATGATTATATTCATGATCCTGAAAAATACTAATATGTAGCTTCTTTTTTCTTCTTGCAATATTTTTACATGGTTTTAGCATTAGGGTAGAGAGTGAATTGGGAAATGTTTTATTGATGTTTTTTCTTTTTATTTAGAGAATACTTTATTAGATTCTGTAATCAAGTTTATGTGGATAAGAACTTTCATATTTAATACAATGCATTACCCATGTATCTATTTATTTCAAATTTTAACTGAACTTGTAAATATTTAGAATTTCTTGCTGAAATGCTTGGTAAAATTCACTAATAGAAGCACCATCCGGACTTGCTTCTTTGGGGAAATATGTTAACTTTTCTTTGTTATGATTAAGTAACTGAGAAATAGCAACATGAATAAAGGAGAAAATGTTATTTTGGGTCATGATTGGAATCCATGGTTGGCTGGTTCCATTGCTTTGGGCCTGAGATAAGGCAGAACATCATGGAGGAAGGGCATGGTGGGGAAAGTTGCCGACTGCGTGGCAGCCTGAAAGCAGAGAGAGAGAAAGAGAGAGTGACAGAGACAGAGACAGAGGAGACAGATTACATTCATACCAGAGACAGGGGCCGAGATAAGAGCCAGAGAGCCAGAAAGAGACAGGGCGCTGGGGAACGAGGCTTTTCCTCCAGAGACAAAGCCCCAGCGACCTACTCCCGCCAGCCCGCTCACCTCCTAAAGACCCACCCACCTATGAATACAAGTGGACTTAGGCTCAACCTAACAGACTTAAGACTGGTTAACACATTACCGCAGTTATCTTCTCGATCCAGTCAGCCCTCTGTACCCCATCCTGGCACTGGCATTAATGCTGGTGCACTGGCCATCAAGTCTTCAACACATGAGCCTTTCGAACTAGCTTTCGATCCAAACAGTAACATATAATTAAATATTGAAAACAAATAGAATAATTACCTCTAATCGTGTGATTTTGGTTGCTCATGTATTTCAAGGAATTGATTATTAGCTTTATCCTTCTCATAGCAAGTATTATTTGTAAAATCCCATAGCTAGGCACAAATAGTATACTCCTTTTGTGAACCCAAAAAGAAAGTGGACTAGCATTGATTCAAAACTACAAATCACAGTTTTTTCCTGAGCCCTCTCCTGATATTTTTTACCCCGTTAAAGCTCACCTTCTGCCCTCTTTCCATCCATGAAAATTGAAGTGATTCCCTGGCTCACTGTGCTAATTACAAGGATGACCTACCCACAGCAGGGACGTGGTCTTTCGCCTCATTGGAGCCGGAGAGCGGGAAGGAGAGTTAGGTTCTTTTAAAGGAACCAAGATTAATATTTCCCAACTCCAATAGGTCAGTTATTATTAAAAGTCAGATCTATTTAGTAAAACAACCAATGAAACTGATTTTTAAAGGGGAAAAAACAGTCATGTGCACTTTTCATTATTCCCTTTACATGGCAAACCTGTTTTAAACTGTCCTAAAAACTTTGTACAGTTGTGGATCGGCAGGTCAGCGTGTGGCCGGGCCCTTTTCACGGGAGTGATCGCTCTTACTTCTGGTATTGATATTGCCCATTCAGCATGTTTTTATGAAGTGGTTGGGAATTCATATGGCTCATGTGAAAAACAATAAATCTAGACTACTGTATTAACTTTAAGAAGATAGTAAAATGCAGGACTACTATCTTAATAAACTCAAATAGGTGAATATTACTTTCATTTCAAATTCCACTAGTAAAAAAAACAAAACGTGAGAGAAAAAAACAAAAAAAAAACCTACTGTGAATTATAGGACGTCAACAAGGAGAAAAATTACATTCATACCAAGACCTCAAAGAAAGACAACTGGTCTTTGTTCTAAATGAAGCAAGGATATCCACATACAGGAAGATTAAAAAGAAAAATTGATCAATTTCGTAGGATTGAAAACTGGAGAGAGTGTGTAAGGTCTCTAGGTATATCTGTTTAAAAAAAATGTTCCTAGGTTGAACCATATTTCAAAGTTCTTCTATTTGAAGATAATAGCCCACTGCGATTGCCAAGATGAAACAATGCTTTGAAACACATATTCTTCTTTTCTTTGAAAAATATTTTTGATAGTACATTGTTGGAAAAGATGCAGTTAAAATCTAAAATGATGGAATTGGTAAAGAGATGTGACACTTTTTGATGTCATTTTGTTAGCTTGTAAGGCAGGTCAGAGTCAGCTCTACAAGGATCAACTTTTTCTCCCAGATCTGCCTGGCCTTTGAATTTATTTCTTCTAAGTATATTAGGTAGTGTTTTTGAAACTGTTTTTATATCACTCACACTAAGAATTAGATTTGTACCTTGTACTCAGAACATACAGGCATTCCCACACACACATATATACAACTTTTATGACATAATATATACTTGACATATAGGGTCATCTGATTCTTTTCCTCTTCTGTCTTCTTCTGGCACATTCTGTTTTATTCTATTTTTATTTAAAATGCTAATTATTACAGAGTAAATTGATTTTGTGACCTACTACTGGATATTTGACCAACACTGCACTAAGGGCTCGGCCTCATACTTTTGAAACTAATTTTATTGGTTCCCTGTAAACTGTTTGTATTTTCAGCCAATAAATCTACTTCATATAAGACAAGAGCAGGCTAGACATTTATTTTCATTTTCATTCACTCATTCATCAGTCTTTATTATATCAAATAGTACTTTCATACATCAAACATTTCAGGCATATAAACATGCAGGATTTGAGGAAAACAAAACAGATAATATTACTTTTAAAAAGTTTAAGGTCAAAAGACAGTAATTTTAAAAACTTCCATAAAATTTTAATTCAGAAAACATAAACTTAAAAAGTGATGATTGCTATAAGTAAAACCAACAAGATTTAAAGATCAAAATACAAATACCATTTAGACATACTACACATCTGCAGAGCCACAGCTTGGCCAAGTGCCCATTCCCCTCCAACCATGGGGCTCTTTTTTTACACCTTTAATATAGACTTTTTTTTTGTATTTTAGGGAAGGATCTATAGGTTATTTAGGGTCTCACTAATAAATCAGACTCATAGTGATCTGCCTGTTCATAGCCTCTCAAGAGCTAGTATTACAAGTGCTCCACCATGCCCAGTCTCAATTGCTATCTCAGCGTGCCCTGAGGGCGGGACCAGAATGGCAGGCCCAGGGATCAAATTCCAGGCCCCTGTGACTGCTTCTAGATGATTTGATGCAATGAGCTATTTGGCTGGCCCTTAATATAGTTTTAATAAAGGTCAGGGTTTCCAACATAAATATTCTACTTCTCATTCGCAAGTGGCTAAGTTCTGGTGGGGAGATGTGAACAGAAGCAATTTGTACCATTTCTGGGAACTGTCCTTTGTACAGCTGGACATGAGTTTCCTTGATCTTCTGAAAGGCAGCATGCACCATGATTGAAGCCAGATGTGGGAGCCAAGTGTGACAATCACTAAGTTGCCCCAGTACTTACATTGCCAACCTATTTTGGGCTTTCATACGAAAAAGAAGAAACTTCTCTATTGCTCCAATGTATTATAGCTACATTTGGTCAAGTCTTAAAATAAAACAATGTAAACACTTAAGAGATGGAAAAAAGAGCCCTTTGGAGACTAAAGTCATTGGCAGTGGTGAGAAGTATAACTGTTACAGAGAGAAGGAAAGGAATGCACAAAGCCCCAAAACAGGCCAGGCATCCTGGGGTTAGAGGGAGCACACAGAGGCTGAGTACCTGGACTTTAGCAGGGGAACGAAAAATAGGCAAACATGTGAGTCAGTGGATTAAAAACAAGGCTGGCAGCAATCATGTTTTGAATTAGGATCCCAGTAATTTTTCAAAGTAGATTAGGAGAACTTCACAATACCATGCACACTGCGAATGTTGCTAGTTTATACTAAGGTACTTGATTCCTACTGGAATCAAGCACTTCCCTTTTTGCTTGGTTCATGCCACACCTTCAAATAATCTGCTGCTTCTTCCCTTTCAAAAGAAAGACAGAATGCTTACAGCACTGCAAACTAAGAACTTGTTTATCTCTTGAGCTGATTGAATGATTGACTTTCAAAACATAGGACATATACTTATAAATCTTGATCTTGGTTGAAAAATAGTGTCTTCCCCAATCCTGTAATGGGCAGACTTATTCAGATGTTATGAATTTCATTTTCACTTATCTCTTTAAGTAGTCACATTACTGCTTTACTACTTAGGATAATTAATGTCGTCCTTTAATTTTTGTTTTATTGTTCTAAAGTAAAAATGCCTCTCCCTCAGTCAGCTCACACCACAAACCATGTAAGTCATTTTGCTTTCATTTTCATAGCTCATTTCAGCTGTCTTTATGCAAAGCCTGCCAGTAAATCAATTTTAATATTTAATAGTTTACTTTAATATCTGCAAGCAAAAGAGTCCACTTTTATTTTAATGTCAATAAGTCCAGCTTGGATATGTCTTTAGAATGATTTGCAACACATCCTACTGGTATGCAAAGATGAAAAAGAAATTTAATAATAATAAAACAAAATGTTTTCTTTGATAGAAATTTCCAGCTGTTTTCTCAAAAGCCATCAAATGTAATGAAAGGGGTATGAAAGACTTAAACACAAAGGTTGTCTAATTAGCTGGATACATTCAAAATTATAGCACCAGGTCTGTAGACATGAGGAGACGCAAGCTGCTGTTTTCAGCTCTGATGAAATTCCAGGAGCCCTGTAATTTATCTTCCATTATTTCTAGCAGGAGTTGAATGAGAGCTAACTGCAGGGCGCTATTTTTATAAGCATTTTACAAAGATGTTTTCACATTTTCTGTTAATGTACTAATGAAAATCTGTATCAAGCACATTTAGATGCACTAATAACTTCTTTGGGGGGGATGACAAAATAAAAATTATTTAGGTAATTTGAGTGGGACGCGATCCTTATTTTAAACAATGACCAGAATTCCATTAAAGTTAAAGAAAAAACAATGCAGCAGCTAATTTCCTCGGACAAACAACTGAGCCATGCCCTCTAAAGGTCATACACAGCTCACAACCTGTGAAGAGGTCCAGGAGGAAGAAAGCAGAGTGCAGGGCACAGCACTCTGGATGGTGGGCATTGGATAAGCCTCACATTTAACCGTCACCTAAAAAATAAAAACAGTTGAATACATTCCTCACTGAAGTCACAGGGGGATGTTTTTGTGGAAGTAACTTTTAGTAGTTGTATTTCTGCCACCAAAAACCTCTGGAACTGAATCATTCTACATAACTGAGCTTTACTGATGTTTTATTTAACATATTTGACTTTTGACTTTATGATCTTTTTTAAAAAAATATAATGTATAGAACAGAATTTACTCTTTACTGATGATTCAAAGCTATGATTGATAAAAACAATTGCCCTGCCCTGTGAAAAGACAGAGAAATGAACAAAGGCTCTTGTGCTTGGCCCCACACTGAACCATACAGGATGACTGCATTTCATGTCTTTGCAACATTGACTTCTTCAGGTCTTTTGCTTGCTGACTGGCCCTATTACATTGCTCACAGAAAAAGAAAAGTGCATTGTCATTTTAAACTCTTGAAATATCCATTTTGAATCCTTGTTCCCTGCCTTACTAGCAATAGAATTCCAAACAACACCTTGCCTTTTTAGGCTTTCATTTTCTTATTTACAAAACAGAGTCACATTAATAAGATGACTGAGATGCACACATGAATACTTCCTGTTCTGTAATTTCTGTTCACACAAACACAGTTGTAATTTTCTGAGTTTGTATGCACTGTAGACTTAGTCAAGAAATATTTTATGTGTGTTCTTCTTAGTAGAAATAAAAGGCCAAAAAACTAATTCCAAAATATTTGATACATGGGTATAAGCAACTGGGAAGTTAGTAAAGAATAAGTAGAGTTTCTCTCCTCAGCAACCCACCACTCAGTAGTGTTTGCCTTCATGAACCACAGCTACAATGAGCTGCAGTCCTTGGAGAAGTTCAGTAAAAACTGCTGGAGGATAAAGAAGGGCCTCATGCCTAACATGCAGGGTGAAGGCATTTTCTATGTGAATGATGTTTTAGAGAAATTAATGCCTGAGCAGTTAAGGAATGCCTGTCGAGGAAGCAGCATTGGTGGCTTCTTGCCAGCCATGAGGCAGATCAACAGTGTAGCAGCTCTGCCTGGAATTGTTCATCGATCCATTGAGCTCCCTGATGTCCACTCAGGCTCTGGGTTTGCTCTTGGGAAGATGGCAGTTTTTGATATAAGTGACCCAGAAGCTGTGGTGTCCCCTGTTGGCATTGGATTTGATGTCAGCTGTGGTGTCCGCCTGCTGAGAACTGACTTGGATGAAAATGATAACCAGCCCGTCAAGAAACAGCTGGTCCAAGAGATATTTGACCACATCCTGTTGGGGTGGGGTCCAAAGGAGTCCAAGGGGGTCATTCCAATGAATGCCAAAGACCTGGAGGATGCCTTGGAGATGGGTGTGGACTGGCCCCGGTGAGAAGGCTATGCCTGGGCCAAAGACAAGGAGCACTGTGAGGAGTACGGAAGGATGCTGCAGGCCAACTCCAACAAAGTCTCAGTGAGGGCCAAACGAGAGGGCTTCCTCAGCTGGGGACCCTGGGTGCAGGCAACCACTATGCACAAATCCAGGCTGTGGATGAGATCCTCAATGAATACGCTGCAAAGAAGATTCGAATGGACCACAAGGGGCAGGTGTGCACGGTGATCCACAGTGGCAGCCAGGTCTGGGCCACCAGGAAGCCACAGACACACTGGTGGCTATGGAAAAGGCTATGAAGAGAGAAAAGATCACAGTCAATGACCAGCAGTTGACTTGTGCTCAAATCTCCTCCCCCAGAAGGTCAGGACTACCTAAAAGGAATGGTGGCTGCTGGCAACTATGCCTGGGTCAACCACTCATCCATGACTTTCCTAATCCACCAAGCTTTTGCCAAGATCTTCAACACAACACCAGATGGCCTGGTCCTGCACATTATCTACAATGTCTCCCACAACACTGACAGAATGGAGCAGCATGGAGTGAGTGGGAAGGAGCAGATGATGCTGTTACACAGGAAAGGATCCACCTGTGCTTTCCCTCCACACCATCCACTCTTTGCTGTGGACTATCAGTTCACTGGACAGCCCATACCCATTGGTGGCACCACAGAGACCTGCAGTTATGTTCTCACTGGGACCAAACAAGGCATGACCAAGACCTTTGGAACCACCCATTGTGGTGCGAGCCAAGCATTGTCCAGAGCAAAATCTCTACATAATTTAGATTTCTAGGATGTCTTAAGACAAACTGGCTGATATGGGAACTGCCATCCGGGTGGCCTCACACAAAGTAGTTATGGAAGAGGCTCCTGAGTCATATAACCAATAGGTGAACACCTATCACAGTGCCAGAATCAGCAAGAAGGCCATTAAAATGAGGCCAATCACTGTCATCAAAGGGCATGGTCCCCAGACCTCTGGACCACCTGACCTCAGCCAGGTGGGCACAGACTGAGATCCTATTGACACCACTGACTGACGGCTCCGCAGTGTTCAGCTATGGCTACCCATGCCGAATGGCTCCCTGCAGCCAGATGATAAAGTATTTGTCCAGAAGGCCTCTTACTCATCCCAAAGATTTTTCAGGAAAATTTGTTGGGGGCAGAAGGGGAAGAAACTGCCTTACTAAGCCATGTAGGTCTTTGATCAGCAGGATAAACTATTCACAAAGCTCTTTTACAGCCAGAAGATGTTGAGAACATTCTATGAAACATAGGTCTTGTAGGAGGAGGAGGAAGAAGAGGAGGAAGAGGAGGAAGAGGGAGACCCAGGGGGAGGGGGAGGAGGAAGGAGAGGAGGAAGAGAAAGAGGAGGAGGAGGTGAAGAAGAGGAAGAGGAAGATCGATATATCTAAAAATTAAAGAATTTTAGAATGAACTTGTGAGTTTATGCTCATTGTTGCCTTATAAAAATACACCTCTCTGCTTTAGAACATGAGTCATTATATACTATATTTCACCCTTTTTGTCTCTTAAAGTCTTGAGGGTCACTGGAGAGGGGAGACTTGAAGGAGACAGTGATGCAAGTGGTATCATTTAAGTAACTAGTTTGACTATATTTTTGTACTTCTGTGTTTACACATGTAAGTTGCCATTAGAGGATTTTTAATCCTGGAATCCTACTTTCTAGAAGAAAGAATTTTGAGATATTTTTATTCCATACACATGACCAATACAAAAGAAAACTATTTTTCATTGAATTTAAGAATTCAGAAACTGAGATGCTTTTTTTTTTCAAAATGATGGTTTCAATATCACCAAATACAAATGAAGAGACTTAAATGTGGATGCCTGAGTTTAAATCCCAGCCATTCCACTCAGACGCTGATTGCACAAGGCCGTCATTTACATTCCATGCACCTTGCTGTGTCTATTCATAAAACTGAGACATTGGTGGGGATTCATGGGATCACTGGGGAGGTGTAAACACCTTGTACAGAACATGACCGGGACATTACCCAACCTGCATTCATTTACAACTTTCCCATGATTTTAAACTATTCCTAAATAACAGTTGTATTTAAAAATAATTTAAGAAAAAAGACAGCAAAGTTTACATTTCAGTGCTAAAGAAATGTTAATTTTAGATACCAGTATTAAGGAATTTTTTGTTTGCATTACCTTCTCTAGTTAATATAAGTAATACAAAATAATAGTTAAGAACTATTCCCTCCTATTTACATTCATTGGCTTCAAATTCTGATTTGCCACTTATTAGTTGTATGAATTTGGTGGAATCATTTTGTAATTGTTTTTTCTTTATATTTATTTATTTATCAGGGTCTCACTATGCAGCTGACTCATAATGATCCTCCTGTCTCAGCCTCCCCAGCCCTGGAAATACAGGCGTGTGCCACCACATCTAGTTTTGGGGCTGGCACAGTATGCAGTGCTGGAATCAAACTCAAATCTTTGCATTTACCAGACAGGTGCTTAGACTGCTGAGCTGCCTAGTGAATTTTATGAAATCCTAGCCATTCTGTATTTGCCTTCCTCCTGTCAAGTGTGGATGTGTGTATTAGCCAACTGTCCTGCTGCTGGGGGCTGATATTTGACTCTGATAGCTTAAAATAAAGTTTTAATCTGGCTCACAGTATCAGGGGTCTAGCTAATAATTGGCAGGCAGGCATCAAGGCAGAGACAGCATGGCTGAAAGATGTAGCAGAGCAAAACTGCTTAGGTTATGGTGACTGAGGAGCAGAGCTAGGGAACAGCACGCAAGGAGAAAGTCGGGGCCATGAATAGTACTCAAGGTTGTGCTTTTACAGCCACCCAGACACATGCAGAAGTGTGTTGCACCAACCCTCAGGCAGCTCCGGAGCTGCACAGTCTGCACAACGAAGCTTAATTGTCATAGGAAGATGATAATAGCACGGATTTCTTATTGTTACCATAGGGTCAAATGTCTTTCAATGAAGTACATAAGAAGATTTCAGGATTCTCAGTACTGCTGAGTATCAGAATCTGTTCAAAAGGAAGGACTGTACTATGGGCAAAGACAAAAGAAGGAGAGAAGGGCAAAGATGGATTTGTATATACATACAGGACACTTTGGATAACTGCACTCTTTCTTTCTGCTGGATTTTTGAAAGTAGCTATCAATGCTTAAATATTTTTTTTCTTTCTCCATTTTAATTTTTTATAACTTTTTTGACCAAATTTACATACTTATACCTGGTAGTCTGGATAACTAACTTGAAGACAACAAAATGCAATATGACAACCATGGTTGAATTCCTATTATTTTATTTAGTGAGATTCTATACCATTTCTAATGTACTTTTCACTATCATTCTCCTTAAAAATAAAAAAATAGTACTAATAAGTGAGATAGGTCAATTATCTGTTCCTGAACTTTTCAAATATGATGAACATCTATCATAGATTTTAGAAAACTGTCATTATGTGACAATTGAAAACAATTGTTCGATTACTTCCTTAAATGCCATGTCAGGGGTCATTATCTCTTATCCAAAAAAAAAAAAAAAAAGAACTTGCATTTCTAGTTATTGTTTCCAGGGAAACCAAGGCCACTTTACAATCACTCTGCAGTTGGACTGGGCAACAAAGCTCAGGTCAGAATTCTCTGGGAAAGAATCTGTGGACAAGCAGC
Source organism: Ctenomys sociabilis (assembly GCA_004027165.1). NCBI lineage: Eukaryota > Metazoa > Chordata > Mammalia > Rodentia > Ctenomyidae > Ctenomys > Ctenomys sociabilis. The sequence continues at coordinate 50,164 of PVKA01010784.1, forward strand.
TGGACCTCCTCACCGGATGAAAAGCAAGTTTGTCACCAAAAAGCCAAAAGGAAATCACTTATTCCGCCGCTGGTTTATTATATCTCTGACCTCACTTTTCTGGGCTGCCCACAACTTTCTTAGAAGCCTTCGGAACAAGGAATTCACCAAAGCGTCTGTGAGTAAATGATCAGCTTTGTCCATCCCAGAGAAGAGGCTATCTTTTCTTTGGGCTAATGAGAAAATGCAAATAAATTCTTTGATTAGATGTGTTATCTGACACACAGCACATTTTACCTGTAACAGACCACAGGATGACCTTTCCGCAGAGCCAAAAAAAAAAAGACTGATGGCCAAAATCTGTGGACCAGAGTGAAGAGACAACCTACAGAATGTGCGAAAAAAAAAAAAAAAAATCGCTGGCCATACCTCTGAGAAGGATTAATGTCCAGATTATATGAGGAATTTAAACAAATCAACAGTAAAAATAAAAATAAATCCCACTTAAAGATGAGATAATGGGACGAGAGTGGAGCTGCATGCCTGCAATTCCAGCACTGGACAGGGTTAGACAGGAGGGTCACCAAGAGTTTGAGGCCAGCTTAGGCTACAGATGGAGTTCAAGGCAATCTGAACTGCATAGCGAGGCTGTGTCTCAAAAGGACAACAGATCCAGCGTGCTAGCTCAGCAGACTAAGTGCCTGCTTAGGCAAGGGCAGGGACCACAGTTCAATCCCCAGCACCACATATAGCATGGGCCCCACCCCTGGGCAAACTGAGCTGACACTGAGTCCAGGAATGGTGGCACACACCTATAATCCCAGGGCCAGGGAAGGGGAAAGCAGAAAGATCATAACACATCTGAACTCCATACTGTGACTGTGTAACAATCAAATACACTCAAAATAAATAAATAACAACAACGAAAATGGGATAATGACCTCAACAGACATCTCTCAAAAGAAGAAATACAAATGGCCAACAAAAATTTAGAAAAATGTGCAAGATCTTCAGCCATCAGAGAAACACAGTCTGAAACCATAATTGACATCACTTCACCCAAGTTAGGACAGTTATCACCAAAAGACAAAAACAAAAAGAAAGCAAACAAACGCTGCCAAGCATGTGGTGAAAAGGGAGAGCATACGTTTTTGGTGGGAATGTAAATTGGTAAAGCCTTTATGGTAGGAGGCTATAGAAATTCCCCCAACAAGCTAAAAAGACATCAATCGTATGTCCAGCTATGCTACTTCTGGATATACATCCAAAGGAAGTGAAGTAAGAACATCGAAATGATGCTTGTAGTCTCAGGCTTGCTGTACGACTCATCACAATAGCTAAAACGTGGGGTCAGCCTAGCTGTCCATCAATAGATAATGAAGGCATGCAAACAGATAGATGCAGATGTAGATACTGATACAGGCAGATAAATAGAGGTACTCATATGAATGCGACTCAGAACAAAGAATGGGATCTTGTCATTTGCATCAAAATAGACAGAACTAGATACATCATAGTAAGTGAAGGAAGCCAATACAGAAAGATAAACAGCACACGTTCTGTTCCATATGTTGAAGGTAGAAGGAAATCAGCCTGAATGTTTAACAGTGATTACTAAAGGCTGGGAAAGGGAAAGGAAGAAGGGACAGTGTGTGCCAAAAATTGGCTATATAGAAGAAACACATTCCTATGCTCCACAGCACAGTGGCATGATGTAGCTTACCGTGAACTATTTTTTTTTAAGAGCAGAATATATTTATTGGGGAAAGAAAGCTCATGTCCAAGAGAAGGACAGAAGGGAGACCTGACTGGGTTGCCAAGGTATCTGCTCTTTCTGGGGATTTATTTTTTAATTTATTTATTTGTATTTTAACTTGAAGAGTGAAAAACAGAAGCAAAAACAAGTAGAAAAAATGACATAAACAGGGTAATATACAATAATACATATGTTACATATGTTACAGATTTTCAAAACATGGATAGCTAAATATATATATTAAAACAATCCAACGCATCAGCAGTCCACAATAGAAGTGGGTTATCCACAGAAGCTATTGATTTGAGCCATTCACAGCTCAGTATATTAATATGACTTTATTTTTTATACCTCCCTTTTTATACTTTTCTGATGGATGGTTAATACCAAGTGAAACCAAGACCTGTATAACAAAAAAAGTAATTTTTGTATCAGATAAGATCAGTCAGGTACGTTCAGGGTTTATCCTCCTGTAACTCTGTACCACACTTTGTAGATCTGTTGTCAGTGTCAGCCATGCGTATGAGTCACAGCCATTGCTTGACCAATTTCCTCTCTGTGGAAACCTGAGAGAAAGTTTTCCCTCCATGTGACTCTCCTTAGGAACACTATACATCATCGATCACATTCCTCTGTGGCCCCATAATCTCCTTGATCAGAAAATTTGGGGCACAATTGAGTTATATGATGTTACATTACAAATTCTCCTATGTCCTGAGTCTTCACTGACCTGGAAAGGCTAGGGCCAAAATGTTGGCTGACCTTGCAGCCTTTCTTTTTCTCAGATTTTTGATCTGCAAACTTAGGTTGTTAACCTTCCAGAAGAGAAACTTATTATTACCCTGCAACATATGCAGTTCAATTTACCCACACTATTTGTCTAAATATCAGACATCATACGCATAACATGGAACATGTATTTTCCATCAAGTATTGAGATACTAAACTCTAAGTCCATACAGAATATGAGGAAGAAAAAACAATTTTAAAAAATAGGAATGAACACTTACATATATTTACATATATATTTAAAAATCCATCCATATACAGCATAGTAGCATTGTAGCAGGACTGCCTTGTGACATTGTCTTATTTTTCATTTATTAACCTTTTTAAAAAGGGGAATATAGTAATAGTTAGTATGTCATGGCAAGAAGTACATATTTAGAAGACCAGAATGACAGGCATTTGAAATGTGACCCTTCTATTACACTTTGTTAAATTCAGTGCAGTTGCTTGGTTCACAGGTATCAACATATATAGTTAGTTGGGGGTGAGAATCCTACCCTTTAACTGCTAGACAATGAACTACTATACTGCAGAAGAATTTTGTTTACAATGTCTCAAAACCCAGACATGTCAACAGTCTGCAGTGTTCCTTCCACGTGCATAAACAGGCTCAAACCAGAAGCACAGACTGTCCCTGGCCATTACTGTTTCCAGTTTGTACCTGTATTTGTAAAGTTCCAGTCACTGACAAAAGACCCCCACCCTGCCCCATAAAAAGTATAAATGAAACTTCCTGTACTCTTTGGGGCTCAGGCTTTGGAGTCAGAGTTCTCCGAGTTCTCTCCATTCTCCAAGTGCCACTCAGTCTCTTCCAAAAGGTAAAACTAAAATTTCTGCAATATATTTTGTGAAAAACTTGAAGTCCCCAAACATAAAGAAATGATAATAAAATGAAAATACTAATTTCCTGATTTGATCATTAGACACTTTATAAATCTATTAAAATATCATTCTGTGCCTGCCCCTTAAAAAGCACAATTACTATGTTAATCAAATTTTTAAAATTATTAATATATGAATATGTTCTCAGGGGATAAAAATTGAGGTTCAAATTTCTTAACAAACATCAAAACCTCATATAAGTTTTTTCAGTGAGTTTGTGGTGAAGATAAAACTGTCTTTTGTCTCCAAAGAGAAACACAATTAATTATTTAATTGACTTGTATTTGCAACTCTGAATGAAGTTTAACTAATCAATAAGGTTTTTCAGCTGTAAAAGTTTTCAGAGGCTTGTCAGAAAAAGAAAAGGTGCACTTCTGAGATCTAAGAAGTCATCTCTGTATTCTTGACTAAAACTGCCACTGTAAAAGCTTAGCAATAACCAGGAGTGCTTTGCCTTTCTCTGGATCATACAGAGCTCTTATTCTCTGTTTTTCCTTTTCCTAACTAGCCCCTGCCAGCAAATCCTCTGTGCTCAAGTCCTAGGACTAACAAATCACTAGGTTACCTACATCAGGTATATAATCAACTATTGGATCTGCCAGATTTATTTTCTATAAATAGAATTAGAGTATTATATTTTAAAATAAAATTTAAAAATAAATTAATTCATTAGAACTTTTATTAAATTCCTGCTGTGGACAAACCCCTTTGTGTAGTGTTTTTCCAAAGAGCCAATCACAAAAACCTTGCATGGAAGCACTTATCATTTCCAACACTCATAGTGGCTAAGACATGATTGATGAATTGATGATTGTCAGAGAGATTCAGAAAAGAGATTCAGGGTACTCAGTTTCAAACCCTGGTCATAATACTTAGTTGTATGACTATAAAGTTAAAGTCTCCTAACTTCTCTGATCCCCACCTTCATTGCTCTAGGTCTGGACATAATGTCATGAATGTAGCTCACAGAGTTCACATAAAGATTGATTGCAGTCATTCATGAAAAATTCTTAGCATACATTTATTATTTCCAGGGGGGTTATTACTATCATTGATGTTGTTGCTGTTCTTGCTGCTGATGCTGCTGTCTCATGTTTTTTCTTCAGTTTGGAGGTTTTCTTGGTTTTGTTTTTTTGGTACAGGGGATCAAACTCAGGCAGATACTTACACCGTTGAGCATCTCTCCAGCCCTGTTTATTGTTTATAACAAAAGGCAAAACAGATCCAGTCATCTGACCCACTAGTAAGCATGGATCAACCACATAGCACTGGGTCTTAGCTTTCTCATCAGGCTGATGGGCAAAGGCTATTCACCTACTCTTTATCTCTCAAGTTGTGTTTCTCTCCTTTGTAATAAAATTAGGATTTTGAAAAACCTGATCTGTATTTGAAATAAAAAGCACTGTTTGCATACTTTCCTCAAGAAGGATATCCAGGAAATCAACTAAATTCTTAAGCTGTGTGCTTGTCAAATCGTTCCCCAGGGACCTAAGATATAGGAGCAAGATCACTACTTAGGTAACCTGGGAATGCAGTTTTCACTGACCTGCTCATTACATTTGATTAACAAACAGGCACGATGTCTCCCCACTGTTAATAGCTGGCTAAGGAGATATGGCATCTCTGAAGGCTACCTTTTCTTACATATGCTTACCATCATGCAGAGACCGATGAGATGAAAGGCAAACCACATCACACAGTAGCAGCCCACTTTGGCAAGGACTTTAAACACACACAGGGTGGCATCTAGCGCTAAGTGAATGTGAATTAAGCCAAGCCTCTGCATGAAACCACATGCCCCAGCTTATCAATAACATTGTTGATCTCACATATTCTTTTCCATTATCCCCATGAGTTGATTTATATTTGTAGCCAACAAAACAGACTTTAGATTCTGAAAATGTAGGAACTCTATTTCTTCTCAACCTAATACATGCAGAGAAAAAGTCTGTTCTGTTTCATCTGCAGCCTTGAACAGCAGCAATTTTCATTCACTGCTGTTAAAATGAATATCAAAGAACCACACAAAGATTGAAGTTTTAAAGCCTGACCAAGCATGGATATAGCAAGACAGCAGAAGCCATTGCTGTGGTGACCTTTGGAATAGATTAAATCCATTTTCTAAAAGCATTCTGAAGTATCTAGCAAAAATATCAAAAAAATGCAAGTACTATCAAAGGTTTCTCTAAAGTGCCCATTCTTTGGTTCCTTTCTCATGAACAGGCTGGAGGTAAGAAGGTGACCCTTTGATTGCCTGTCCAGTTTCAAGGTCTCTATCTTCCCTTGGCTTCAAGCCAGTAATGACAACGAAGAACCAATAGAACGTGGCACTCAGTGGAGTAGTTAACCTCCAGGTGAGTCGTCAGAGTGCTATTTCTTTGCACCTTGTCACAGGATAACTGATCATTTTCCAAGAATGAACAGAACCTTTCCTGCCCCCAGCCAGAACTGCATCCTGCGCATGCTGGCTCCAAAGGCTTGGAGCATCAAGCCCCACACTTACATAAGCCATCACTTGCAGCTGAGGATACATGTTTGCTCTTAAAGGGCAGAGATCTGTCTGTCATCTGAACAGAGATGGTATAGCACATTCCATGCTATTTGGATACAGAAGGGCACAAAAATGTCATTAAACTCTGGAGGAAATGATTTCCGCTCCTTCAGTCCAGCCTCTGACCCATCATCTCTTCCCTGAAATGATCGCCCCCGGTCAGGTCCGATCTGCACTGCATTACTCATTCAGAGGAAGATACAGCTATTTGGTTCCATCAAATTTTTCCCCCTTATTTTTGGTAAAGAGTAGGGAAAAAAAGACCAGATTTGGAATGAAAAGGCATATGTTTCTGAACATGTTAGAGCATATTTAATATATTTAAAAGTGGGACATCACTGTTTATGAAATCTAAAAATGGAATAAAAAGTTCAGTGTTCAGAAAAGTTCTGTCTGTCTGCTCAGAAAGAGGAACTGATGAAATTTGTGATATATGTGTTTTAATCTATATTGAAATATCAAATTTTTAAATGAAATAGTCAAATGTCAAAGACACCTAGAAGGAAAATAGGAAAAACTATTGAAGTTGAATCAAACTATTTCTACTTTGTTTTGAATAGGCCAAGGCAAGGTAAACTGAAGAGCCATGAATGTTGTTTTCTGTATTTGGAATTGGAGCAAAGGGTAAAGTCAGAATTCACATTAACTTGGAAAAAAATTATTTGTAGACCATACACAGGAGGAAAATGAAAGAACTTCTTGGAACTTGTATGCAAACAATTAACTAGGTTAAAAACAATCAGCTTATTAATTTCTTTAAATATTCTATCTTGCTTTACTGAGCTTGTACCTCACAGAAATTCCACTTAAAAATGATGTGTCCTGTGACTGACATTTGGGTGAGAGACACAAAGACAGGAGAGAACTTTCTGAAGTAACCAGCATGGCCAACACCGAGACTTTGTTCTTCTGACCTCTAAAGCTCTGAGGAAACAAACTTGTATTGCTTAAAGCCATGAAGTTGTGGTAGTA
>PVKA01010785.1:0-16633 GCA_004027165.1 Ctenomys sociabilis
TTTTTTTTTTTTTTTTTTTTTTTTTTAGACAGGGTCTCACTATGCAGTTCAGGCTGGCCTTAAGTTCACTTTGTAGCTCAGGCTGGTCTCGAACTCACAACAATCCTCCTGCCTCAGCCTCCTGAGTGCTGAGATTATAGGCATGGGCCACCACGCCCGGCTTTTCCGTGGTATTTTATTTAATCCACAGAATAACCTTGTGAATGAAGCATCAACATGTTTTACTGATAAGAAGCTGATCCAGAGCTCACTCGGATCCTTCATCTACATCAGTGGCTACGCTGATGTAGATCATGGGTTTCTGTCCCCTCTCAGAGATGTTTTGATGCAGTGAAAAGTGCTTAAATCCCACTTCCACCGGAGGACCAGTGTGTAGTGTGTGGAGTTATTTAACCTTTCTATGCTATAATTTCTTCAGCTGTATGATGGGCCAGTCCTTTCTAGTGATGCTGCTGTGGGACTTACCTTAAAGAGATGCAAGTGCCCTGTGGCCTGCTGCAGGGAAGAGCCCTAACACACTTCAGTTCACCTCCAGCCTTTCCTCTTCCACAAACTCTGGTGCGCTGGACATCTGTGTACTGGTTTGTATGGAAGGGTGGGAGAGCAGGTGTGGCTTTCCTATGCCATGCTTGGACAAGATCCCTTTTTCTTCCTGGCTTCCTTTTATGGGTTGAATTTTGCCTGCCTCAAAATCATATATTGAAAACCCAACTCCAGAGTTTCTATTGTATAGTGTTTGGTGTAAGCAAGTAATTAAAATTAAGTGATGTGGTAAGAGTGGGAACATAAGCTCATGGGATTAATGCCTTTTACAAGGGAATTCTGGGAGATCTCACTCTCTGCCATGTGGAGACTTGGATTTAAATCTGTGATTTGATTCTAGCTTATAATGTTTAACCTGTATCTGTAGGTAAAATATTTTGATCCCATGCTTGGGATTGAAGCTAGGGCTTTATTTGTATGCTTGGCATGTCCCTTTCTTCTGTGGTACCACCTATTTATTTTTAAGTGAAAATTCATTTCTTTAACAAATGAAAGCATTTAATGGAATCTCATAAATGCCTTCAGGCTGTAAGAGTTTGCTTTTACAGAATTTTTTTCATATGTTATATATTCATCTGTTTATACATTAATGTACACATATATTTATATATTTATCTGCTTATATAGTGATTGCCATAAACTTGGATGTGTTGATATATATTTTGTGTGTGTGTATATAGTAGTACATATACATTTCCAAATTTGCAACTATAATCAGAAACTAATCCTATCACAGTATAATTATTTGATTTTTTTATGGGTTTCTTCAAGTGTAGGGCCCCCGGTAACATTTAATTAAGCAATGAATTAAAGGAGCAGGTGGTTTACTTTGAATAGATTTTCTTTTTTTTTTTATTAATTACTGGTACATTTTAGGTACATATAATTATCACATTCATCATAAGGAATTTATACTTGTATATGACATAAATTGGTTCTTTTTGTCCCCATTATCCTCTCTTTAACTACTCTTTCCTCCTTATTTGTAAAAGTTTTGTTTCCATTTTTTCCCTGTCTTTTCTCGTTTTTAGATTCATTTTCTTAGGTTTCCAATCCCCTGATAATTTGATGTTCTTTAGCCAACAGGCCATTGGGTGGCGATAAAGACCACAGGCCTGTTACAATTCCTCCTCCCTCTCAACGAAAGCCCAAGCAGGGGCTGGCCTTCTGTCCTGGACTAGCGCTGTGGATGAGACATAATTCATTGAGGACATAGAAAACCCCCCCACCAGTTCCATCTCTTATTGGTCTGTAATCTATACTTTGTATGTTAGGGTCATACAAAGAAACTGAGTTACAGTTAACTGAGGGTTTCCTGTTATGCAATTATTCTACAACAGACTTCTGTGAGATGGGTGTGGGAGACATTGTTTTCTTCATTTTACATCTGAGAAAATAGGATTCAGAGAGGTTGAGTGGAAGTCATGTGTCAATGATTGGGGGAAAGCTTGGATTTCTTTTACAAAATACACTCAGTAAATTATCAGGGTTCCAGGGATTTTTAAAAAAAATCTATCTGTACCCCTTGTCACCACTACCCCAACCCCTGCCACTAGCTCCTCTCCTCAGTGGAAATAAAGCAGCAAATCATCTCTCAAGTCACTAGATATACTGCCTTAATTACAGACAAGAGTCCTATGTCAAAAATCATGATTTGGAGATGATTTTCAAAAGAAAGATAAAAATATTGTAGAACAATTTCATAACTAAATCTTGAAGACAACCAAATGCCTATCAACTGAGGAATGGATAAAAAAAGATGTGGTATTTTTTATACAATAGAATATTATTCAGCTGTAAAAAAGATAAGCTCAAGGGTTTTATAGGTAAATGGATGCAACTACAGACAATAATCACAAGTGAAATAAATCAAACCTGCATGGGTAAACATCATATTGTCTTGCTAGTGTAAGAGCCTGATAGAGTAGATAGAATCTGAAAGGTATAGTAGATACTGTGAAAATGAAAGAAACTGTTCCAAGGAAGGGAATACTGGGATGAAGGAAAGGACAAAAGAAAAAAAGAAAGGGAAAAGAAATGCATATGCATATACATAGGATAGCTTGGATAATTGTACTGCTGATTGCTGGCCTGTTGAAAGGGACAATTAATGCTTTTTTTCTCACCTTTTTAATTCAAAAAAATTTTGACCAATGCTACAGGCTTATGTTTGGTAATCTGAACAACTAACTTGAAGACAACAATATGCAATATAGCAATCATTGATGAATTCCCATTTTGTTTAGTGAAATTCGGTATCATTTCCAATGTTCATTTTTTAAAAAACTATTTTTTGTGTTCTCTTTAAAACTAAAAAAGCTAAAAAAAGAATGAAAACAAACAAACAAAAAGATTACCCCCTACCCCATTCTTGATTTCATCCCTCCCTCCCTCCCTCCTTCCCTCCTTCCTTCCTTCCTTCCTCCTTTCTCTTTCCTTCCTTCCTTCCTTCCTTCCTTCCTTCCTTCCTTCCTTCCTTCCTTCCTTCCTTCCTTCCTTCCTTCCTTCCTTTGTTCTTTCTTCCTTTTGTAGTATGGACAGCTAAACCAAGGAAAATTACTTCTCTAGACTTTTTTAAATGATTTTTAAATTTGAAGACAGGGTCTCTTCAGACTTGTGAACCTGCCTGAGTCTCTTGAATATTTGGAACGACAGATGCATGGCACCATACCCAACTTTTGTTTTCACTTTCTGAACTTTCAGTTATCCATGAACACCCAAGATTCAAAAATATTAAATAAACAATTCTAGCAGTAAGCAGTGTTAAATTGAGCGCTGATCTGAGTAGCATGATAGAATCACTTGCTGCCCTGTCTGTCCTCTGAATGGTTCTTTTCGTCAGGTGCGTCCACACTCCATACGCTGCCCGCCGTGAGTCATCTGGTAGTTCTCTGTGTTACATGCTCCACTGCCATGATATGTAAGTCCAGTGTTCAGGTAACCTTTATTTCACTAAATAATGCTTCCAAAGGATAAACTTTTATTGCTGTATATTGTTCTACATTATCGTAATTGTTGGTACTTTGTGTGCTTAATTTATAGATTCAACTTTATCCTGTGTTTATATGTATAGGAAAAAGCAGTACATAAAGGGCTCAATAACATCTACAGTTTTAGGTCTCCACAGAGGGCCTTGAAATGTAACCTCCACTATCAGTGGGTAATTTTGAATATTGCGCCTTAAAATCTGTTAATCCTTTCATTTACCATGGAGGATCTTTAAATGCATCATGACAGAGTCTTTGCCTGTGTGCTAAGTATAAAGAAAAGAAGATGTTGGTTTAGTAGAGGGCAAGACAGATCAGCCACAGGTTACTACACTAAGGATAGTAGTGAAAATGGCCCTAGGCATCTGAGGGTTGTATCCCAGGACCCCTCCTTCCATTCACCCTTAACTTCAGGCAGCAAGCTCCTTTCTGAGCCTGTCCCCCAAAACTCTGCTGTTAGCAGGGACACACTTGCAGACCGTCCACCATCAGTGCTTTGCTGTTGGTGGGGGAGCAGTTACTGTGATGGTAGAAAAATCCTCATACACTCTGAACTTTTATCACATTGGGGAGAAGAGACAATGGTGTTGTAGCTTGAGTTACACAGAAAGCAGAGCCCTGGCTCTATGCCTACCATTTTATTCCAAAGAGAAGACATGAGGAACAAGGGGTATGACCTGTGAATCAAGGGGCCTGATGTGATTTGAAGATGCCTTGTGTGTTATATCCACAAAAGACAACTTAGTGCTTAGCCCCAAGAGGCTACCTTCTCAGAACAGAAATATGAATCAGCATAGTCTTAGGGAAGTCCTCTTAGGGCCAGTAAAGGAGGCAATGAGCCACCTGCTCCTATCTCCAGCTGACCAGGCTCCCACTCCATGGAGGAACATTGAAGGTCGCTCCTTCTGTAGTGCTTTGAGAAACACAACTCCCCTGGAAGGGAAAGGCATGTAATAGCTGGTGCTTGGAGTGTCTCTTGAATAGACTGGAAAAAGATACACTTAAGAGAATGAGTTTGCCTTTGTATTTTTCCTTTTGCCCTATGAGGCATTACTCACTCCCTGCCTTAATAAGCCTGGGTTCCTTTTGCTTGGGGTTGGAGGAATCCTGCTGCCCCCTTACCTGGACCCTTTCATGAGAAGTGGTTCTATTATTAAGTAGCTCCTTTTAGAAACTCAACAACGAAAACATACTGTATATCCTCCTTGCCTTGAAGACAGAATTGAACAAGCCAAGCCCAGTCTGTCCTACTAATCAGTTTTGAAACTGTCTAATTGCTATTTGTTTCTCAATAAAACTATTTTTTTTTTTAAAAAGTGAAGAAGTAAGGGAGAAACTGGCCCTGTAGGTTCCTCAGGGCATCTGTATCTTTATGTGCTGGCTGTAATGCAGTGGGAACCTGCATAAAGTTTTACATACAGTGTCCTGGGAGGCCATGCCATGTAAACTCTGAGATTCCTGCACACCTCTGTTTCCAGCCAGTCTACACCACACCCTATCACATATCTTAGTTTTTCTAATGACTTTTTGCTCATTTTTCCTATTGTGTTGTTCAGTAACATCTCTGATGTCTACAAGTTCTTCATGTTTTTGGTAAAAATCATTTCAGTTACCCCTGTGACAACTGGTTTTTGTATTCCATGCCTTGTTTCTCTGGCTTAAGGGTCTGTACCCATATTTTATTTTTTCCATAATTTTATTGAAGAACAAATAGCAATAAGACAGTTTCAAATAAAATTAGTAGAACAGGTTCAATAATAAATTGCATATTGTTTTCTTAGTGGTTTTTTGTTGTACAAGGTACATACATAATATTCTATTTACAAACACTATTGGAGCAGATGCCTCTATTCAGTGAATTAAGAGAATGTAGCTGTATACCTATCTTTTTTTCTTAGCAGGCTAAGCGTGAGACACAGGGGAGTCTACATGCGTGAGCACGTGGCACTCTCTGCCCAAGGTCCGGGGACTTTCCCCTAGGCAAATCGGTGAGAAACAAGTTCTCTGCTTGTAGCCTAGGAAACAGGCCTTCAGCATAAGCCCTAACCTATCTTTTTTTGAAAGCTGAACTATAGTACAGTTTCAATAATCAATACTTTTTACATTGTTATCTTCTTGGTGGTTATTGATAGTACAGGAAGCAGACAGGATATCCTGTCCAAACACTATTAGTGCAAATCTTTCTTCTCATAGAATTACACAAAAGTACTGCATATTTATCCTAACTGTAATGTTTATACAAACACAGAATGGTCCTTCCTTTGTATCCCCCCCCTTTTTTTTTGTCCTGTCAGAGATGGGTATTCTGTTGTCATTCAATTATTATAGGTGCTTGAATTCAGCAAAACAATCCAACACAGTCCAGCAGTTCACAATAGTAGGGGTTACCTATACCTATATAACAAAAATGTAACTTTTGTATCTGATGAGGTCAGTCAAGTCCCCTCAGGGTTTATCCTGTAACCCTGTACCTTACTTTATAGATCCTTTGTCAGTGTCAGCCATGTGGATGAGTCATGGCCGTTGCTTGACCAGTTTGCTCTCTGTGAAAGCCCAAAAGTTTTCTCTTCATGTGACTCCTTAGGTACACTATAGATCATCGATCACATTCCTCTGTGGCTCCATAATCTCCTTGATCATATTTTAGTTTTTGAAGAATAAAAGTTCTTTTATTTTATTGAGAGACAAATATCAATGAGATAGCTTCAAAGCTGATTAATAGGATATTATAAATAATTAATACATTTTACATTGTTAATTTCTTGGTGGTTATCTATAGTACAGGAAGCAGACAGGATATCCTGTCCAAACACTATTATTACAAATCTCTCTTCTCATAGAATCAAGCAAAAGTAGCTGTATATCTATCCTAACTATTCTGTATATACAAATACAACTAAAACTTGACCCAGGTCTATCACCATGCACTAAGCTGAAGTCAAAATGGATTAAAGAACTAAACATTAAAACAGAAACACTCAATGTTCTGGAAGAGAAAGTAGGAGCAACTCTTGAAGATATAGGGGTAAGCAAAGAGTTCATGAACAAATATGAAATCGCATGGGAAACACTTGAAGGAACAACTGGGACCAACTCTTATTGAGAAGTTTTTGCACATCAAAAGAAATTATCAACAAAGTGAAAGGACAACCCACAAATTTTGAAAAAATCTTAACCGATGAGCACTCAGACAAAGGTGTGCTTTCTAGAATTTAAAAAGAACTAAAATACATTAGGGCTCTTAAATTTAAAAACCCAATCCAGACATGGGCATTTGAGATAAATATACACTTCTCAGAGGATGAAATTAAAGAAGCGAATAAATATATGAAAAAATGCTCCACATCACTAGCCATCTGTGAAATGCAAATTAAAACAAAACTGAGGTACTCTCTCATCAAAGAATGGCTATCATAAAGAAATCAACCAGCGAGAAATGTTGGACAGGCTGTGGGGAAAAGGGAACCTTTCTCCACTGCTGGTGGGAAAGTAGACTGGTACAACCATTGTGGAGATCAGTGTGGGGACTCCTTAAGAAATTAGGATTGAAAATCCCATTCAAGCCAGCTATCCCCCTACTTGGAATTTTCCCAAAGGAACTGAGAACATCATATCATAGTGATATATATATATATATATATATATATATATATATATATATATATATATATTTATAGCAGCACAATGTGTGATAGCCAAATCTTGGAAACAACCAAGATGCCCATCACATGAAGAATGGTTGAAAAGGATGAGATATTTTTATACAATGGAGTAATACTCAGATATAAAGAATGATAAACTTGAAGTATTTATATTTAAGTGAATGCCACTTGAAGATATACTCCTAAGTGAAATAAACCAGATCCACATGTGCAAATATCATATAGTCTCCCTAGTTTAAGAAGTCAAAAGAAGAAATACAAATAGAAAGGTATAACACAACTAAAAGGAAAGCGAGAACTTGAGGATTGGACAACGAGGAGAAGGTAAGGAGAAAAGCTGGGAAACAGGACAGGGACAAAGCTATACATTTGTATACACAAGATAGGCAAGGCAATGATCCTGAGAAACATCAGCAGATTTTTGAAAGTAGCAATTAATTGGTAGGATACTCAACTTGACTATGTATATATGCTGATATCTGTGAACCAAGCAACTGCACTGAAGACAGCAGTGTGTAATAGAAGGGTCACACTTGGAATGCCTGCCATTCTGGTCTGCTAAATACATACTTCTTGCCATGACATACCAATTATTTCCATATTGTCTCACAAGTAAAAGTTTTTTTCTAAATGGGTAATAAATGAAAAAAAAAAAGACACAAGAAAAAGAAATATCACAGGACGGTCCTGGTACAATGCTGTATATGTTTAGATTTCTAAATTTCTGTGTAAAAATGTGTCTATTTCTATTTTTAATTTTTTTCCCTCATATTCTGTAAGGACTTAAAGTTCAATGCATCAGTATTTGATGGAAAATACCTGTTCCACATTATGCCTAAGATGTTTGATATTTAGACAGATAGTTAGGGTAAACTGAACTGCATATGTTGCATGATAATAATCAGCTTCTCTTCTGGAGGGTTAACAACCTAAATTTGCAGATCAAAAATTGGAGAAATGGAAGGTTTGCAAGGTCAGCCTTTGGCCCTAGCCTTTCAAGGTAACTCAGTTGTGCCCCAACTTTTCTGGTCAAGGAGATTATGGAGACACAGAGGAAAGTGATCATGATGTAGAGTGTGTCTAAGGAGAGTCACATGGAGAGAATACTTTATCACAGGCTTTCCCAGAGAGCAAATTGGTCACACAATGGCCGTGACTCACCCACATGGCTGACACTGACAAAGGATCTACAAAGTGAGGTACAGGGTTACAGGACAGATCCTGAGGGGATTTGTCTGACTTTAATCAGATACAAAAATTACATTTCTTGTTATATAGGTCTTGCTTTATCTTGGTCTGAACCATCCAGCAGAAAAGTATACAAACGAAGTATACAGTGTAAAGCCATATTGGTATGCTGAACTGTAAAAGGCTCTAGTCAACAAATTCTGTGGGTAACCCACTACTATTGTGGACTTGTTTAGCTAAGTACCTATAGTATTTAAATGCCAATAGAATACCCATCTCTGACAGGACTAAACAAAAAAAGCGGGTACAAAGGAAGAATAAAAGTTCTTAAGTTATAGACCAAATTATCAATTTTTCTTTTATGGCTTGAGCCTTTTGTGTTTGGCTTAAGAATCTTTCTATACACAGAGGTCATAAAGGTACTCTTTCATATTAGCATATGAAAGCCTTTTCCTCCAAATCTAATTGATTTCAGCCCACTAAAGGGTTTGTCTTTATGTTTGGGCCACACTGGCTCTCTCTGCATATATAAGAAACTGAAACATGATCAGATTTTCATTGTGAATATTCACTCTGTTTATTATTTGGAGAGCAAAGAGCAGGCTCCCTGAGATTTGAATCAGGAGGGTATTTCTGTAAGCTGAGAGAGAAAGAGAGAGAGAGAGAGAGAGAGAGACAGAGAGTGACAGAGAGACAGAGAGAGACAGAGAGAGAGAGAGAGGTAGACAGAGTGACAGAGAGAGAGAGAGAGAGAGAGAGAGAGAGAGAGAGAGAGAGAGAGAGAGAGAGAGAGAATGAATAGAGATGGGTGAATTCCATGATCTGCAGCAGGTAAATGAACATGACTTGGTGATAATTAGATATAGGTGCAGAAAGTCTTGAAGACTATCCCTAATGATTCTTTTTCTTGGCCCCTACCCACTGATGGCCTTCACCCTTCTATTCTTTTTCTGCTTCTTTGCTTCTCTCTGTTCTGTGTCTATTTTCTCCTCACCTTTGCTGAGTCATCTTTGCCTTCTGCTCTTCTTGTAGATTTTTAACCCCACAAAGAGCCAGAAAAAGTCTCTGAAGACACTGTGGCTGATCCAGTTGTTTGTTGTTCCCGTTTGGGTAGGACAGAGCAACTAGGCCTTTCACAAACAGTGGTTGATACATATTGGCTGGCCTGGTGGTCCTTTCATGAGGCGGTGGTGTGACCAGGCTGGCTGGTGCTTGCTGCAGGCCTCCACTTAGTGGATGAATGGTTAGGGCTGCTTTCTCAGGGTGTTCTAGATAGAGTTCTCTCAGAAGGGGTAAAGAGCAGCACATGCATGGTGTGTCCTTGGCGGTCAGAAAGGATCACAAAAAGAGACATACTTGAACACATTTTCTTTTAGCAGAACTGGAGAGTGAACTCAGGCCTTTGAGCATGCCAGGGAAGTGCTTATTCCACTGAGCCATCTCCCCGGCCCAAATTTTCTATTTCATCCCCCATTTAATAATTTCTAAATGATGAACTTGCTTTCTAAAACATATAGTGAACTTTCTTATGACTAAAACCACTTTTTTTTTTTAAGCAAGAATTATGTTTGAAATTGGTCTTCAATGCTGAGAGTTTTATTATTAATAGTATGCCAGTCAGAGCTTTGGCTCTGAGATATTTTCTTCATACATAAACCATAAATTTGAACTGACAGTCCTATTAATGATGGAATGCAGTTATGTATGTTTATGGTAAAAGAACAAAGCTGATATTTTTGAACCTGATTATATATAAGGCAGATTAAAAACAGTAGCTGTGGAGAATGAAAAGAAGCCCTAATTTCATATTTGGTAAAACACATCAGAGTGAGGTCTCTGAAAAGCTCCCAGTGAAATACGAGGGGAAGGTGTGGAGTTGAAGGGGTTTCATTTAAACACAAGGCTTATGTATTAATATTTTCATTGATTTATTTTCAAGTCAATATGTTCTGACATAAATATGGTGATCTATAATGTATCGACCATAAAAGTCAACATTATTTTTAAAGCTGACTCAGGCAAATAAAAACCTCATTGTTAGTGCTGATATATATGGTGTGTTACCCTGTTGAAGAGTTAACCTCTCTTGTCTTGCTTCTTACTGAGCTAAATAAGAAGGATGCAGTTTCATGGCCTGTGATCTTTTGTGCATGCTTTGCTCTATGGCTGGTGTCCAGTTTATGATGGCACTGGCCAATGGTGTGAAATACAGAGCGTACATATTTGAGAAAGGCTCGGCTAAGAATGACAGCCACTCCGCAAAAGTCTTTGCCTTTTTGAGGTTGAAAACTTCTGATGTACAGGTTCCATGGAGGCCATCACTTGGCTCTCTGGTTACTAGTGAGAGCAATGATAAGAACAGAAGTGAAGCGTGGCCCAAGAGCAGAGGACCTGTGGCCTTTGTTAGCTGTGTGTGATCACAGAGAAGAGGCTCAGACTGGATAGCCAGAGGGCTCAGCTCCACTCGTACACACTAACCACAACAGCAGCGTGGCCTTCAGTGAAATGATTACTCTGAAAGCAAAATTGAGCCAAAGAGGATTTAATTTAGCAAAAAAGGAGGGAATGATAATGAAACCTGAGAGACTTGGATGGTGTTTGCTACTGTGTTTCATGAGAGTACAAGGTGGCTGAAAGAGCAAAATACAATTTTAGAGTGACAAGTGTCAGTCACTTGACAGAAGCAATAGCTGTTCAACTCTAAGGAGTTAAGCAAATGATTTGTCCACAGTCTCATACCTGTTTAGTGACTGAGCTGTATTTGGAACCCAGATCGCTGGTTCTCTGTTTAGATTTCTTATTTTCTCTTCAGAGCTCATTCTATTCCATATGACCAGTTAGATGCCATTCTCATAATACTGCATGCAGGATATTCCCCAGGTCCACTTGGGTTTTATTTGCCACTAACAGGTACTCTCCAATGGACCCTATCAAGACTCCTGATGGCCTCCATGATGGTAAACTCTATGGGAACTTTGCTGACTCATTATAAGGCTCTACTCAGCACATGCCACAGTTGTACACTCTTCGAAGCAGTCTCTTCTCTTCTATTGTCCACTGGTTAAGGAAATTCTTGTCAGCAGTTAAAAGCCCAAGCCCAAAGCAACAAGAACAAGAACAACAACAACAACAACAACAAAACAAAAAAAAGAGCAGTTTATTGACTTTCCCCCCGTCCTGGTGAGGCTGGCTTGATGTGTGGTCTGAGGCAGGAATTTAGAGGCCGCTGCTAGGGCTGCTTCAACTTGCTGTAGGTCCACTTGCCCTGAGTTGGCTCTGTTCTCACACATACTTTGATTGCTCCTCAAAATAATGAGATGGCTGCCACAGATCTCAGTCTTACATTGACTAGTATGCAAATCCAGTGAGGAAAAATTGTGGCCCTGCAAAAAAGTCTGATAGCAGCACCTATTGGTCTTGTTGTCTTGAGATCTGCATCCATCTCCGAAATAACCACTCTGGCCAGCGTGATTAAGTACATTGATTGAAAAAGGCCTCGACTAAGGGATAATTGGCTTTACCCAAATCCTACACCTGTAGGGAAAGAGAAAGAGAAGGGACAGTTCTCCTGAAACATACTTGGGGTTGTTGAAAAGAAAAATGGAACTGAATGGTGGCATAAAAAACTGAATATTCATAACAACTTCACTGACATCACACTTTTCTACTCTGCCTCCTATGTTACTCTTCATCTTACTCATGTTATTCTCCTGAATTTGGCTTACATTGAATTTTCTTAGGACTCAGCTAAGGCTTCTTCTTTTCCATATCTGTATTTGTAGTCAAGGTGATTTCATCCACTACATTGTAAAAGGAGATTACCATATCCCACAGCACTTTGAGTCAAGCTTGGCTAATAATATAGTTAAAACTGTAGTCTTTGGAATTTAATGAGAAATAATACTTAATGGAAAATCTTGACAAGAAGGAAAACTGTTTATTCAAGCATATTTGAAGATGCAAAGTGCTGAGTTACTACTCCAAAGATAAGGGACAAGGCTGAAGAATCTTTATAAATAGTTTCCATAAGGACATACAGAATAAAGTCTATTAAGCAGAAGGGCTAAAAGTCCTGTTAAGGTTAGATCTCTGTATACTTGCTCTTCTCATTGCGAAATTGAATTTCTGGCCGGCTTATTTGCTGGGCAGGTAAAGAAATCTCCTGACATATTTTCTTTCTTTACTATAGAGGTTTATTGTAACCATTTATGGAATATATTTTTTACCCCTGAGGCTATTATTATTGCAAAATTTGATTTACATACTTACTGTGGGGTAGTGCATTATTTGGTTGTGTATTATGAGAAATTGGATATACTAGGATGTGAGTGGAGTAAGAGATTGGATTTATGTTCTAAGCTATAATGTGCCCACAAGCACTGACTTCACTAATTTTATTCCATAATTTCTTTTCTATAGAAAGTCGCTTTTCTACAGAAAGTGAGAAACTATTAAAACCCTTTGCCTTAACTTTCTTTTTATATGTTTATTTCAGCAAAATAAATGTGTGATTCTAGAAAAATAATTTCCTAACAGTGTATCTGTTCTTCATACCATCCTGAAATTCATATCCACAACTAGTCTGTCCTCTGAGCTTCATACTCTTGTAAAACAACTATCTGCTCAGCATCACCTGTATGTTATAGAGATTTTTGCCAACCTAATGTGGCCAACAGTGAACATCTTATTTCTTCTCCCTAATGAGTTGACTCCCAGCATTCTTCATTTCAGTTCAGTAAATTCCATGCTTATATGTCCAATTGTTAAAAGCCTACAAATCACTCCTTGTTCTTCTCTTTTTTCCTTTTCTCCAGTCCATCACTAAGTCTTACCAAATACATACCTATCAAACCATGCCCTACCGCTCAGTCACTGTGAGTGCTCTGACCTTGGCCACTGTGGCGCCTCTTGCTTGGCCTACTTCAGTTCCATTCCTCACACCCCTGCTTTTCCTCTACTCCATACAGCTGTGTAGTTGATCTGAATGAAACATAAATCAGATCACATGCCTTTTGAAGAGTTCTCACCGCCTTCATTTTGTCCTTCAGAATAAAACCCAATGTCTTCTTGTGAACTCTCAGGTCTGTGGCATCCTCACTCCACACTCCAACTTCACTTCTTCCGCTCTACTTCTCAATTGTTGGGCTGCAATTCAGTACCCTGGGTGTGCAGTGGGTGGTAGGCAGCAGAATATACACATGCATGCACATGTACTCTCACATTCTGCTCAGTATAGACAGAGACCAAAAACATTTGGGGGAAAAGGTGACCACAAAAGATGGAAGCAGATGCTATGTATTTTCCCTTATCATTAGTTCTCTAATGAGAACTAAGAAAAGGTTTTTATGATGTCACACAAGTCTTTCATGCATAGGATTTACATTAATATTTCAAGTTAGGGCTGGCTAGATAGCTCAGAGGACTAAAGCACCTGCTTAGGAAGGTACAGGGACTTGGGCTCCATCCTTGGTGTGCATGCTGGCCCAGCCCTGGCGGAGTGCTGAGAAGGCGACAGACTGGGGGTGGTGGCATGTGCCTATAATCTCAGTACTTTGGAAGCTGAAAAAGGAGAATCACTACAAGTCTGATTTGTATAGCGAGACCTTCTAGACCCTGTACTAAATACATTAAAAAAAAAAGACTTCAAGTTATTTTGTGTGCCTAGACATACCTGTTGTGAAAATAATTCAGGATAAGCAAAGCCACATCCTTATGGGAGGGGACTCAGTTTGCCTGAAAATTATGTCTGTCTCTTGTTTTCCAATATTCTGGAAACACCATGTTCTTGTAGTCTTGCTTTCCTGGCTGTGGTTTGGTTCAGGATATTTTGATGCTGGATTTATTCCTACAGCCTAAATCACAATCCATTTCTTCAAAAGGTAATCTATTCCCTGATTATGTCATGCTTTTTCATGCTTCAAAATATTTGCAATTCCTGTCCCCATAGCTTCAAACATATTCTTCCCAGTCTATCCCTGCATGGCTGAATTCATCTTATCTTTCAGATCTTTCTTAGCTAAAATGTCACATTGTAAGAAGCATTTTCACTATCTCAGAAACAATTTGTGCTATAATTTCTGAGTATCTTTGTATTTCATGTTTTCTATAAAATCTGTGCTAATTTATATTTTTCTTGATTTTTGTTTCTCTTTTCCATTAAAATATAAGTTAACTGAAATCAAGGCCTTGCCTGCCTTTAAGCCCTTGACACTAGCACACTGCCAACATGTAAGCACTCAACAGGTATTAGTCAAATGAAAGACTGTCCTACTTGCCATCTAGCCGGGAGGGGGGCAATTGGCTTGTTCTGTGATCAGGTCACCTCTCCCACCTGGGCAGCATGGACTTTATTGCTAGGCTTCATCAGCTGATGACTGGCTGGCCTCTGAGGCAGCTGCTATTGGCAATTACCTATGGGCTACCTATGGGTTTAAAGAAAAGTGACTGGAGTCATTGCATCCAGTATCTTGGATGTGGGGTTTCTAAATGTCTTTGTTGTTCTTATTCTTCAAGCCTCTATTCCCAGTGGCAGGTGCATCGGTAAGCAGTTGATGTTGAGAGAGAACATTTTGATTGTATGCTCATAAAATTGGATTCCTTTGGTATGAGATGTGTGTTTGTGTGGGACAGCATGCTTGATAGTGCTCCCACAAAAAACTTATTACTCTATTCTCAGAAAGAAAGTTTTGTGCAGCATTGGAGGGAATACACCAAAAGAGAGTGTTATCAATGCTGGCTTATTTTTGTCTTAAAAAATAATGTGTTGTTGGGGCCAAGGAGATAGCTCAGTGGCATAAATGCTTGTCTGGCAAGCACAAGGTCCTGAGTTCGATCACTGGTACAAATAATGATAATGATAATAATAATAATAATAATAATAATAATAATAATGTGTTGTGGTTGATCTGTGTATTCACATTTATGTGATTTGTTTTGTGATGACTGACCAATTTTGCTGTTACCTATATCAGTCAGATTTTACTGGGTTATGCTATAATAGTAAAGAGGCTTGTATATTTTAATGTTCACAACGAAGGTTTGCTTCTTACTCACAGTGTGTCCACTGAGACTGCTTCAGCTCTTTTCCCTGCCCTCATCAACAAAAGATGACTCTGTTTCCCTGATTCCTCTACATGCTGAAGGGTGTGTCTGAGTAACAGTAGTGACATCACTGAGGGCCCACTTTGTGGGGCCTCTGGAATGTTGCTCTGTGCTTTGTAGTCAGGTAGTGAGACCCATGAGCTTTGTCCTTAGCTGACATTAGCAGGGATGGATCCCATCCTTAGTTTCTTCCCAGTGAAGTCCTGCTACTCACCCACATGGGTTCACTTGAGGGGGGTTTTTCATTCTCTGTTCACTTAGCTAAGGAGTAAGTTCTGACAAGGTGGCTGTTCCAGTATTGTTGATGAGTAATGATGAAAAAGCATCAGTAAGATGTGAACAAAACCCTGATTCCAGCTTGGCCTAAATGGTTGGTTTTTGGAAATAAAAATTTTAAAGATGTAGACTTTGAGGATGTCACTCAGTGTGCTGCTGATTCTGTGTAACTCTTGATTTTGGATGAGCCTCAAGGGTTTGGGAATCTTGTTCAGTGAAATGCTGACCTAAGCTTGTCAAGATTTTTTTCTCAGTGTATTTAGTCTCATATTCTCATACTACTTAGATATACTTGACATATATCTTAGATTAGAAACTGCTTTTTTAACAAAATTTTCAACAGAACAGACCTGCAGAAGTTTAGCCACTGAATTAGAACTTTGGCCAACTTCTGGTTGACTTGTATAGAGCCATTCTTAAATAATTTCCTATGTTCTCGAATATATGTACTGGAAGTGGTTGTTTCAAACTATTTATTGTGACCTGAACACATTATTATTATTATTAGTATTACTACTACTATTGCTGCTACTACTATTATAAGCATTTGGAATAGGCTTTCTTTGGTTGTGTTAAAACATTTTACATAACCTCTAGCATTATTTACATAATGGTCTCACTCATGTCATCAGGAAATAAATACATTTAAAGACATTCATTACAGTATTGTTTGTGATCAAAACAAAAGGGGATGCTTAAATCAGTGTTCATCAAAAGAAGAGTTGATAACATGTTGTGTTGCAATCACACAATAGCCATGCAGTGGTTCAAATGAGTAAATTAGAACTACACACACCAGTATGACTGTATATAAAAATGTGAGATGAAAAAAGCAACTTGCAAAATTAGATCTACAATATAAAGTAATTTAGTTAA
>PVKA01010785.1:16733-63284 GCA_004027165.1 Ctenomys sociabilis
AAAACAAAAAATATATATATATATATATATATATATATATATATATATATATATATATATATATATATATATACATATATATATATATATATATACATATATATATATATATATATATATAAATGCAAGGCCACACATATTATACATAGATACATACATTTTTAATCAAAGTAAAAGTAGGGTATGAAGAATATGCATAAGAATTCTGGAATAATATGTATCTCTAAAGAATGAGAAAAAGAATACACAAGGAGATTAGTTTGTGCCTATATTGTATTTCTAAAATGAAAAAAAAAAAGGAAGAAAAAGCAGGTATAGTAAAGTATTAATCTTGACTAAATTTTGCTGGTGAACTGTAGGGTGTTACTGTTTGTTTTGCTCTTTGGCACCTGGGAAATATTTAGTAATAACATGGTTTGTTTCTCTTGTCCATTATCTTACTTTTCCTTATAATCTCAGAGAAAGGTAGTGGCAATGCGTGTGAGAAATCTATGAAGGACTGAGTTTATTTTGTGTAGTTTTGAGAAAGTGACCTCTTTTTTCTTTTTAATTTAAAAACATCACCTCAAACTCTGATTTGAAATAGGTTTGGAAAAAAGCTGGACTCTCATGTCCTTTTCTTTTATAAGGATTTGTTTTTTCTTCCTGAGTGCCCTCCCTTGCTTTTGCCTCTCCTGTGCTTAAAGCTCTCTGAAGGCCTCCTTCTGTCCCCTGACCCCCCAGCCGCATTTCTGTCATGGCTCCAGCCTATGGCAGCCAGGCCCAGTACCTCCTCTCCTGCTGGCTCCTCTGTCTCCTTGCACACAGCCTTCTCTTCCTTTATGTGTTTCCTCAGGTCAGGGTCTCTGCCAGGTGTGCTTCCTCCAGCCACCCTAAGTTCATGGCTTCTCCAGGGATGTTCCCTGACTCCTTCACTGGAATCATCCCCTGCTGGGTACTTTTCTGGATATGATCAGGAAATGCTCCTTCACCCTCACTAACCTGGAATTGTAATTGTAGCAGTTAAGTGGAATCAAGTCACATTTTGTATCCACTTACACCTCTATATGAATGGTGATGCCTATTTATTCATCTAGTTTTGCTGTACATAAAACAATGTTGGGTACAAAGATAATTGTCAGATTAGTTGGTTCCATACTTTTGTACATATTTGAATGAAATACTACCTTGTATTAGTAAGTGCCTAATTACTTCCTGTTAAAGGCAATATTGCCCCACAAATTAAGTACTATTAGTTATTTTAAAGTCAGCTACCTGTGAAGTAAATCGTCTGTCCCCTAGTAAAGGAGCCTATGTTAGTAATTAGGATTCCTGTTGAGTTAAATATCAATGCTATGAGTCACTACACAGAGGAAGGAAAGCAGTGATATCTGAGAAAGTAGAATCCTAACACAGACTTGCTTTAAACCAAAGAAAGAACTTAAAACGAAAGGTAATGTTTGGATAGTTTCATTGTGTGAGACAATTCCTTGCAATGGATTCATGGGGAGGTGTTAGAATCAGAACCCACTAAGCTTAATAGTGCAAGTGAAAATTTATATGGTGTCTGTCTTGGTTTTGTGTGAAAGGCTTCATGTCTGCAAATCTTAATAGGGTATATGTAATAACATGTTAACAATTCAGAAGCGGCCGGCTTTGGACTGCAGGCCTTGAACAAAAGGGCCTTCATAAATTATACATGGTTGACAAGTAGGTGATACATTTTTCAAATCACATAAGCTCTCCAGAATCAGATCTACTCTGTGGAGATAATTAAAGAAAATCAATATGTGTTGACTGATAGGTATTTGACTTGAAAATACATTCTCCATAGTGCTTCAGACAATGCGGCGCCGAGCTTCAAGAGCACTGCTCTCCGAAAACGGAGGAAGCCTGTCGCGCACAGCACCCCAGCTCCAGATGCGGAGCGTCACCTGGATCCTGCCCCAACCCTGCCTCCCATAGGCAGGGCAGCGGAGTTGACCTCCCCTCTGTACCCTCCCCCGGTCAGGAGCGTGACTGTTTCTGACCCTCTGGAATGCAGGCTTAATCCCTCAGTGTGGGTGAGCTGCCAGGAAGATGTGAAGTGCTGTGCCCATTCTAAGCAATGGTATTGATTGAAGTTTTCTTTGTGGTTAATGTAAAATTCTCCACATCTCAGCTAATGGCTCAGCATTGCACAAACAATCAAGAATTGCTGGCAGGAGAAAAGTGACCTGGCTTTTCCCTTCGGAAAATGGATGACCGTGAAATGCCTTTAGTTTCTTTGAAAGAATAAAAAGGAAAACATTATTACATGATTTAAACTGATCATATTGTTATTGTATTTTTAATTGGCTTATTGAGCTATTTTCTTTTTATTTGTTTGTTTTGGTTGCTTTTCCATAACTAAATTAGACGTCAGCTCAGGAAATCTTTTATGTTAAGAAATGTCTGTGTTGTGACAATTTTGCTTATTAATTTTGAGTAATTTTGTCCATTAAAAAAAGAGGATGCACATGCACACACATACACAAATGTATGTATTTGTGTATGTTTGTGATATATATATATATATATATATATATATGTAGTGTATGTATTTATATATAATGCTAATGTGAATTATCTGTGATGCAGAATTCTGTATATTAAATGAGACATAAATACCCATGTACATAAATCATGTCAAAATGCTTGTTTGTATATATAATTTTTCTACAGAGATAATGTAACATGATAAGTAACTGCCTGTCTTAGTTCCTCATCACTGGCACAAAAATCCTGACACCCACGTTTAAGGAGAAGAGGTAGGTTTTGGTTCACAGTTTCGCAGACTTTGGTTCATGAATAGTTGACTGGCCCAAAGGCAGAGATGGCAGCGTACAAGGGCATGGTGGAGAGCTGCGTGACTGATGGTGTTGAAGAATACAGTTCCCCTGTGATTCAGTTGCCTTCTGAACGCTACATCTTTTTTTTTTTTTTGTTTATGTATTTGGTACAGGGTCTTACTATGCAGCTTGGACTTGCAGTGATCCTCCTGTTTTCAGCTTCCCCAGGCCTGGGATTACAGGTGTGCGACAGCACAGCTGGACCCAGTCATTGACTCAGCGTGCCCTGGGGATGGGGCCAGCGTGGCTTGTGGGACCAGGGTTTGAACCCTACTCCCTGCACTTGCCAGAGCAGGCGCTTAGTCTGCTGATCTATCTCTCTGTCCCAGAAAGCTAGAAGACATGAATCTTTGAGGGGAAATTTAGGATTTAAACCATAACACAATCATGACATGGAAGTATTTTACCATACTTAAGAAGATTTTTAGGAACTGCTTTCCTGAAAATTGCTCTCAACATGAATTTTATAAGCATGGGAAGAACCTAGACTTTTATTAGTGTAGGAATAGAAGCTCTAAAGTACTTCACTGTATTTTTAAAAAATCAGAATTGGCATAATAGCATTGGTCATGTACCTTGTTAATCAGACTTGGTTCTGGATCACCTTTGCATTTTCTCGAATTCTAAATATACTTTGAAGAGCTGGAATTTTTACCACTGTGGACTTGGGCTTGGAGTAGGCCAGTGTGCTGAAGGTAAGGATTCTCTCTTGGATATATAAGGTTTGTTAAAACTGATTGACCAACCAACCAACAAACCACCCAACCCAACAATGTTTCTAATAGTATTATGGGGATGGCTTAAAAAAATCTTTATCTGGTCTTGATGAATATTGGGAAGAAATTTCAGTTTCACTCTCTCAGTTCCACTGCATTTGTATGGCTCAGTGTTGAACTAGGTCACATAACAATTCTTATAGAATTTTCTTATGTCATTGTCATTGGTTCTTTTCATACATCAATTCTTAGATGGGTGGTGGGTACCAGTTGCCATGAAACACATCTCAGCACAGAAGGCAGCTTGTGTTCAAGAGATTAATCAAATATATTACAGATGGAGTTCAATCACGGTTCCTCAACTTACCTTTTTTTTTTTTTTTTTTGTATTGTTAATACAGGATTTACAGGGTCTCACTATGTGGATCAAACTCGTAGTGATCCTCCTGTTTTCAGTGTCCCAAGTGCTGGGATTATAGGCACATGCCACCATGCTCATTGTCCATGGAAGTCTCAGCACAACCTAGAGGCAGAGCAGGGTGGGGTGGGCACAGCATGGGGGTGAGGGGGTGGGGAGTGAGGAGTAGGGTGGGGTCAGACCCTGGCCCCTGCATCTGCCTAAGCAGGTGCTTTAACCCGTTGAACTATCTGGCCAGCCCATTTTTACTCAACGTCTGCTCTCCCTTCCTCCTCTGACAGGATTCTCAGTTGTCACTGGCCATGTGGCCTCCCCTGCAGCAAAGAGTGACCTTGCCCAAGTCACTCTTTGGATGATGCTGTGGAAGAGGAAGTGCTGGGGGCAGCTTCTGGCAGTCTCTTAAAAATCGTTATGTCCCCTTTGGCCCTTGGTTTTCAGCCACCCTGGTGATCACTGGATGTGATGTCACTCCTGTGACTATGTTGGGCATGGCTTAGGGACAGAGGGCGCCTGTGTTTGTGGCTCTGAGTGCTTCTCGGGGCAGCTGACCCCTAACCTTTGCATGACAGAGGGATGAACTGAGAACTCAGTGTTATTTTGGATGACTGAGACTTCTAGGCAAATAAAATCCTGCTGGGCACATCCTACAGTGTTGTGCTTTAGGTGGCGGCACCATGCAGAACAGTGAGTGCAAGGGGAAGCTGCCCAGAAGAAGCTGCTGCCTGGCCCTGCCTCCTCTGCTCCTGATTTGATCTCTCTTACCAGTCCTGGGGCATGACATTTGTCTTTCTTTTGCTTACGCTGTTCCTTCTTCAAGGCTCTCTTTGGTTATCTTCCTGCACATCTAGTTGATCTTTAAATTAACCTCATTACACTAACGTAGCTGATTAAACTGCATAAACACCAGGTACATTTAGCTGTTACCCTTCTCATCAGGGGTCACTAGCAAGTTCAACTTTCGGCCTCTTTTCTGAAACCTCCCTTGGGCTCAAAACCCTCTTGTACTGCTGTTGCAATAGGAGCAGTAGTAACACCTGACTCAAAACAAAAAAACAAAACACCCCCCCCCAAA
This sequence comes from Ctenomys sociabilis, assembly GCA_004027165.1. Taxonomy (NCBI): domain Eukaryota; kingdom Metazoa; phylum Chordata; class Mammalia; order Rodentia; family Ctenomyidae; genus Ctenomys; species Ctenomys sociabilis. The sequence goes on from PVKA01010785.1 coordinate 21,789, forward strand.
AAAAAAACACAAAAACGCCGGCCAAATAGCTCAGCAGACTAAAGTGCCTGCAAGCAGGCACAAGGCCAGGGGTTCAATCCCCTGGCCTGCTTTGCCGGCCCCGCCTCCCAGAGTATGATGAGACAGTAATTGAGACTGGGTGTGGTGGCCCTTGCCTATAATCACAGCTCTTGGGAGACTGTAAACTGGAGTATCACTACTAGTCGGATCAGTAGTGAGACCCTGAACATGCTGTAGACCCTTCCCTAAAATACAGAAGAAAACAAAACAAAACACCTGACCCCTGAAATCTCTCTCACTGCAGCATCCAGGATCTGGCACCTAATGATGCTCAGGAAATACTTGCTAAACTGAACTGAATTAAATCCAGGGGCTTGGAGATTATTAAGTGCAGTTCCTGGTGAGTTCCTTGTGTAGTTATCTCTCAAGAGAAGTAGAGCCCTGAAGGAGTGTGTCCTCCAGCTTCCTTCTGCTTTGCTTTCTAGCAGCTGCTTCACCATCTTGTCACCTCTCCATCTTTAGGCTGCCATTCCCAGGGCCCCTGCTAAGAAAGGGGGCCATGGCAAAACAGCACCAGCCTTTCATTTATTCACCTATCTTGAATCTTTTGCTGACATTAATTGTAACCTCCTCTTTTTATGGGGGAGCCTAGGAGTGGGGGCAAACAAGGCAGTCATGGCTGTGTTCATAAGGCTCCCCTCCTTTACAAGGCATTCCGAGACCATCTCCAGGGCAGTGTTGAGCCACTACTGGGTTCGCCATTGCTCTGTCCATGCAGCCTGTGCATGGGGCTGGTGAGGCTCACATGTCCTTGTCTGCGCTTTCCTCAGGTGCTTTGCTTGCACTTTCCAGCCTCAGCCTGTCCTGCTGCTGCACGTGGGCTGGTGGCATCATCCAGGCACCCGGGCAGCTGACTGTGGGTGGTATAAGCAGGTGTTATTCTGGTGTTCAATTAGGCTTGTCTTTGGGAATCTAAACACATTTAAAAAATCCTTGTGAATAATGAGGGCTTGATGCTAAAGGGGTGATGCAGGTTTCACTCTAGATGAAATCTCTGGATAAAGAGATGTCAGGTTTGGGAATTTTACAAAAGGAGGGCTGGTTTTGATGATCATTTCCTTAGTCTCTGTCCTATGTCTTCCTTTCTCCTTCCCTACCTTCACCTCTTCTTTCCCTCTTTTTTGCTTCATTTTCCTCCCCTTCCCTTTCTCTGTCCCTTCTTCTTCTCTCTCTTTCCTTCCCCTTTCCTCCCCTCTTTTTCCCCTCTCTGCTATCCCTTTTCTTCCTCTTCTTCCTCCTCTCCTCCTTCTTCTCTCCTTCTCCCCCAGCCAGGGACTTCACAATGAGCTACATCCCTAACACCCACTTTTTAAGAGTCTCACGCTCTACCGACTGAGCTAGCTGGGCACCCGTAACACCTACTTTTTAAGGGTTTATTTTGATATAGTCTTGCTAAATCACCCAGACTCACAATGTTCCTGTCTCCACCTTCCAAGTACTGAGGGTGCACGTGGGTACCACCATGCTCATCTCTATCCTATTTCTTGGCCTTACCTTTATAGACAAGAGGAAACACTCACCCAGCTTTCTCCCTTTTATGCCAACACATGCCTGACTGGATTTTGTACCTTGTGAATTCCAATAGCAACATACACAGAGACTGCAATTCATTTTAATTGTCTATTTTATTTGGGTACTTCTAATCATATCTACTTTTTACTAAGGAATATTCTTGCTTATTTGCAGGCTTTCACTTGATAATAGTTGTTTACAACACCTCTCAGGCCATTACTGTGCCACCTCAGCTGATGCTGTCTCCTTACAATCCCCAAAGAGCAAGTTCTCTGCCTGAATTTGTAGAACATAATGATTATATTCCTGCTGGGGAGTTGGTTTGCATACATAATACCTTTTAATGTTTTTCACCTCCCTCCCATTTCTCCCCATTCCTTCCACCTTTTTTTCTACTTCCCTTCCAGACCAAAAGGTTCATCTTGCTTTTTCCTATTTATCTTTTGTCTTGCTCTTTGTTTATAAGTTGGACTTCTCATAAAAGAAACCATGTAGTATTGTATATCTGATTTATTTCACTTAACATGGTCTCAGGGTGCATTTACTTTCCTACAAATGCCTGTAGTCTATCCTGCTGTGTGTTAGAATAGCACTCTATTGTGTTTAGATACCACATTCTCTTTATTAATCTGTTGATGCACATAAAGGCTGTTTCTAATTTAGTCACAATGAATTGTGTTGCTAAAATCATGAGTATGCACATACCACTGTGATCTGATGTCTTGAATTCTTTTCAGCAAGATGCCTCTTAGAGGAAGAGCTGGATCAAATGGAATTTCTATTTTTTAGTCCCCCCCCCCCGAATCTCCGTATTGGTTTCCATAGTGACTGTACTAGTTTACATTCCCACTAACTGTATAGAGGGACTCCTTTCCCCACATCCTCACCAGCATTTGTTGTTGCTTGATTTCTTGATGACAGCCATTCTTTCTGGAGTAAGATGGAATCTCAGTGTTGTTTTTAATTTGCATTTCCCTAATGGCCAGAGATGCCAAATGTTTTTTCATATATTTCTTATCCATTTGTATTTCTTCTGATAAATGCCTATTGGTTATTAATTTTAAATAACTCTAGAAAATGGCTATAAAAAAGTTACTATTTTATGGTGATTTTCTTTTGCCTCCTAGGGAGGCACAATAACTTAAAAGAAGGCAGCTGTAGGATTACATGTGTCCCCAAGCTCATTTCATTTATTTGTGGAGGACGAATACACTGAGGGGTTAGATTCTGGTTATTGTGAAAAGTTTCATAGAAAGCCCCAGATTCCTACGTTCTGAGTAGACATTTTCTACCTGGCAGTCAGCTGAAACTGGGGAGTGGCTTTGTGTCTTCACACAGCATTTGCTCAACAGCTCACCATGGCCCACATTTTCCCAATTTTGTTCATCACCTGCTTAGTCTCAGAAGACATTTGAGTGTGAGACCCTTGGCTCGGCTTCTTCTTCCAGTTTCCCCTCTTTCCAGTGCTCCTTTGTTCCTTGCTGGGTTGAGGGCTTCCCCCAGTGAGGCTTCTCACTGATCTGCACTGCCCCATGGTGCACAGCAGCTCCCTGCTCTCCCTGGGTGTTGTGCTTTGTGTCTAGATGTGCCCCCAAAAGTCTCGCACAGTCATAACGGAGTGACTTGTTCAGAGGTGGCTGAATTTAGAATGTGTGATGCTAGGATTAAGGGCCTGTGATAAGTTCATTGATTGGTTTGGCACACAAGATGGGCACAATTTGAAGGCTGAATATTGCTTTTATATCTGTAAATACTTTTAGATGGAATATAGCACACAAGAAAGGGCATCTTGGGGGCTGGAGATATAGCTCAGCAGTGCAGCACCTGCCTGTCAAGCGTGAGGTCCTGAGTTCAATTCCCAGTACCAAAAAAAAAAAGAAATGAAGAAGGAATATTTCAGTTACAAGTTACTCTGTCTCATGGAGGACACTACTTAGGCTAATAAATTTCTCAATTAAAACTTTCTTCAATATGAACTATGAATATTAAAAATAAATACATTTCTATTAATAAAAAGAGGTTTTGGTAGTTTTAAATATCCAGGAGCTTGCAAAACACTATTATTTTTGTATATATCCAAACTATTACATTCCTAAATTTTAAAATTAAAATTTACATATATAAAACTCTAATCACATTTAAATTATAATGAAATGTATAGGTTTGCTATACTACTATAGTATAAATTTCTTTTATTATTTTATTTTTTTTGTCGGAACCAGGGATTAAACTCAGGCCCTTGCACTTGCCAGGCAAGTGCTTATTCTACTGAGCTATCTCCCCAGTCCCCTATATTTTAAATTTCTAAAAAATAAATATGTAACTACTAGCTTTGTTTTAAACTTGTACATTATCTAAAATTATAACACATTATTACACTTTGGGAAACTGCTTCTTTGCTTTGGAAAATATACAAATTGTAGCTGTTTATTTTAAAAAAGCAATCATTATTTTCATCATATATGTTTATTTGGTACAATTTGATAATTTATGTATGCAATATAAAATATATATTGATTATATTGAGGTAGTTAGTATTTCTGTCTTTGAAATCAATAAAATAATTTATTGCCATGTAATAATTGTGCATAGTTATGGGGTTGAGAGTGATGCTTCAATAACTGTGCATGATATATACTGAATTAAATCAGAATAATGGGTGTTTCAATCTCTTTATCTGTTGTGACGTGCATCTAGATGACCCTCAAAGCTTCCGCAGTCTTAGGTGGGGCTTTTCATAGGTGGCTGGATCCAGGGTGTGGTGCTGGGATCAGAGCTGTGGTGCTGGGGCTGATTCAGGGCACACTGCTATGATTAAGGGTGCCCCACTCTGGATGTGAGTACTACCGGTCCTCACGGTAGCCTGGATGAAGTGTGAGGGATGGAGACAGGGATGCTGTGCCTGTCGCCTTCTGCTGCGCTACTTCACTGCTTTGTTGCCCTGTCCTCTGTGATGCCCCTGCCATGGAGCAGCCACCTGTGAACTGACACCTCTACGAACTGTGAGGAATTAAATCTTTCCTTCCTTAACTTTGTGTGTTGGGTACTTCATTTAAAGGATAAGATAAAGGCATTATTATTACTATATATTTAGGCTTTTATAGCTCCTCTTTTCTAGTTATTCATAAAATGTATAATAGAAGTCTTAGGCACTTTCTTATTACTGGACACAGTATCTGGCACCTCCAAGTAAAAGGAGGGATTCATTTTGGCTCATGTTTTCTTGAGGCTTCATTCCATCATGGGTTGGCTCTAACATTCAAAGAGTGGTGCAAAGAGCTAGGGAGGGCAGCCAGTCGGGTCATGGCAGCTGGGAAGCAGCGAGTGAAGTGAGGAGCCAGGGTGGGAGACATGGCCTTCAGGGTCATGCCTGCAGATGACTTCCAACAAGACCCCTGCTCCTAACAGCACATTTAACTTTCAACTCTTCAGTGAAGTGATCTGCTGAGTAGAGTATTTCCATGGTCCAATCACCTTCTAAAACCCCACCTCTGAATACATGAGCCTTTTGGTGGACATTCTAGATTGAAACCATAACAATAGGTTATTGTGAACTGCCATCGCTCCATCATGCTGTAGAATACTAGAACTTGATTCATTTTATCTGTTTCAGTACTTGTTATACCTGTTTGTTTGTCACTAGCGAGATTCTCCAGCTTTGTATTGTAAGTGTAAGAGGAATTATACAAGAACATGAACAAAACATTGTGGGAATTTGCTCACATCTGTGCAGTTGTCAATCTGTTGGGCCTTTCCAGATTTGTTTGCAGTCAAGAGCAGAGCTGATGTGTTGGTGAACCCCAGTGTACTGAGCACATGTGATGTCACATGCCCTTTAAGGGCCAGTCCCTGCTCATGATCCTTCTTCAGGGGTACAGAGTTGCATTCTTCAACTGGATTTTTGATGAAATAAAAAAATTGTCTCTGGTTGAAAACCTCTGACTCCAAGAGGCCAGAGTAAAAGTATACTATGAGTATATGTTTTCTCTAATCCAGTATGCTCTCTTCTAGTTTCAGAGACAGTAAAAATATATTCTTTATATCTTAGATAATGAATTTAACTGAACTTTAATTTGTGGCACTAATTTATTTATTTTTTATTTTATTTTTGTCTTTTTGAGACAGGGTCTCACTATGCAGTTCAGGCTGGCCTTAAGCTCACTTTGTAGCTCAGGCTGGTCTCAAACTCGCAATAATCCTCCTGCCTCAGCCTCCCCAGTGCTGGGATTACAGGCATGTGCCACCACGCCTGGCTCTTTTTTTTTTTGACTAATTTATTTATATGTTTAGACTTTGAGCCTTTTGAACTCAATAAAGCAAATTTATTCATATTACAATCTAGTCATTAATTTGAACACAAGGATTTAAGTCTTTGTTTGAAAATGTAGATTTCAAGTATTGAAGAAAACAGAAACATTTTGTGTGTTTATTTAAATAAATTTGCACCCTGAAAATACCACCTAACACCAACAGTAGTTTATTTATTTATTTTTTGTTGGAACTGGGGATTGAATTCAGACCTTTATACTTCCCAGGGAGTTACTTACTCTACTGAGCCATCTTCCCAGCCTCCCTTTCTTGTAGTTTATAAGGAAGACTTTCATGTTGCCTGGGTTCCAGTGTTTGCCTGGGTGTTGTGTCTGTAACCCGACCTGTGACTGTGATTCACATCGGTAGCAGGAGGCCAGTACATCTCAGAAGATTCTGACCAGGGGAAATAAGAGCTTAGGAGATGCTGCTGGACTAGTTGGAGAGAAGTGTCTGCTGTTTTAATGTTTCTATATCAGCTTGGTTCTTTGAAAACCAGTAAGAACACATGAGTAACATTTTAAATACATTTGCTTAAAAGCTTTTATTGTTATTTAGATATGTTTACTCATTTTAAAAGGCAGGGAAGTCTTCTGAAGGATAATTTGTAATTAGAAGTGATTTTATTTTTAAAATGTATGCCTTTTGTCCAGAATAGCTCTCAGAGGACATACTGCTCATATAAATACCAGGTGCAGACAGGACTTGGATTAATAGACCAAGAAGGGCTATTTTTATGGAGAGTTTAAGTGCGTATTATTGTTATTCCTAAATTCTATTAATAATATCCTACACATGTCTAGCATGGGTATTGCATTTTACTGTTTCTCAGCTTGTCACTGCATATGTCATCTCATTTGTTTCTCATGACAATTACATAACAATTGTTGACACTGAAGTCTTTTGTTTGAGTTCAAGTTCCAATAATGCAAGGGAAGAAAAAAGATGCTATAGAATGCAAGCATTCTTTTCAGTGGGTTTTTACCCAGTGTCATAGGAAATGTTAAGGTCCGGTTAGGAAATGTCTGTTTCCTAGTGAGATACCACAGCTCCTTATTTTCTCTATCATGTCATGACATGGTAATGGCAGATTAAGAGAGAAGACTGTGTCTCACTTCACAATTAGTAGCTGACTCTTGGATTCCTCATTGAACACGATTCTAATCCTTCCTGTACTCTACATGCTTGTGGCATTCCTACATATTGAAATTACCAGAGGAAACTACTGTACTTTTTATTGCAGTTAATAGTGATTGACTCTAGACTTATGCAGTATTTATGGAATATTTTGGAATTTCCAATTTTATCAGCAGAAACATGAGAAAGCAAGGACAGCAAGCTGTGTAGTATGTTGATAGCCAGGCTGGAATAATGCAAACAGGACTCCAGAATCTTCAAATCTGGGCTGGAAAATACTTAAATAATTTATTATAATGATTATTTCTATAGGATACAACTTCAGGATTAAATGCTAATTTTATTTGACTTGCATAAAGGGAAATTATTACTGCAGTTACTTTTAAAGAGCTCCCTAGGTTTGCTGGGAGTACCTGAATTAAGAGTAAATTGAGCTCCATTACATATTAATGGGTTCAGGTGATTTATTGATGGTATAGCTGGCAATTAGCCATCCTTCACTGTGTCTTCTGTTGGGCCATTCTCTTTTTCACTATGTGTTGGGTATGAGCTCAAGGATGAGCACTTTAAACAGTGGGGTGGTCTGCCCATCAATACAGCCTTGCTTCGTCTTAATGGAGAGTTATGATCTGTCTTGAAGGATATTTGGATGCACTTAATGTCTTTTGGATGAAAACCATTGGAGGCATAAATGAGAGTACATATTGTCATTGAACTATTAAAAATCTTTATTCAGTCACCAGACAGCCATTATATTACATAAATCACTTTAGATATTTCCTTTATTTTTAAAAATTATACAATTGCTTTTAGCTTCCATGGCACTTATAGAAGGAATTGCTCTGAGAAGACTGTAGCATAGTGAGTTATGGCCAACAGTATTTATTTGCAAGAGTCACTTTGGGGTGCCTAATTTGTCCTCAAGAGAGATATTTTTTGCTCAGCCTGCAAAATGTTGTAATAAAAATTGGTGATTGATGTTGATTATAAGATTAAATGGCTAGGCCACAGTGCAAATATCATAAATCAACAGAGCCCAAATTTGTGACTGGCCATTACAGAAGGTTTTAAGTGTGAGTCCTTTTTTTCTCTTAATGAGTCAATGTATTTCAAGTCTTTATGGTATTGACTCCTGAAGTTTATTGAAAGTATATTTAAAAGATCATTCTACAGAATGTCGAATAAGTTGCTAACACAATTTGATTTTGCTTATCTAAGCATGCAGTTGTAGAAGAAAATACATGAAAAATCTCTTTTAGGAGGGAAAGCAGTTTAAGAGTTGGTCAGCATGTGGGAATTACTAAACTCAAGTTAATTATCTGTTATTTTAGCTGCAGAGTTTTTGTATTTGATTACTTAGTTCTCTATCTGTCTGTCTGTCTATCTATCTATCTATCTATCTATCTATCTATCTATCTATCTATCTATTTATCTATCTCTGTCTCCAATTTGTAGGGAAAGGATCTCCTTCCTTACCATTCATAATTTGGTGCCATCTTTCCTTGTCAAGGTAGCTAATCTCTGATCCAGCATAGCTGTGGCTGTCCCTCTCTGAAATTTAATAGGACAGACAGATGCTGGAAAAGTTTGGATTATTTCAGACTGTTTCTATCATTTCTGCTTTCTGGATATCTGAGCAGCAATTCTAGGAGACCCATGATAGGATTCTAATGTCCCCTATTCCTTTTTAAATCAAGCCAGGGTTTTTTTTTTTTTTTTTTTTCTTTTCTACTTGAAGTAAATTACTTCAATGCATGAATCGGACATATGTTAACTCATTGGGAAAAGGTTTTTGATTGTGATTATGGATATTTTTAATTCATTCCTTTTGCCAAATGCTTATTGAATGCACACTATGCATTAAATACTTTTTTTTTTTTTTTTTGTGGTACTGGGGATTGAACTCAGGACCCTGCACTTGCCAGGCAAGTGCTTATTCTACTGAGCTATCTTCCTGGCCCCAATTAAATACTTTTCAATTCTTGAAGAACCAAAGTGAACAAAACAGATAGATATATGTGTATTTGTGAAATTTGCATTATAATAAAAGGAGATATAGGTAAATAAGCAAAATAAAAATATATTGATCTAGATCATCTATCTGTATAGTGATGAGAGTGGTAGCGATGAGAGCTATATATGTAAACTACTTTTCTTCTTTTTCCTTTTCAGTGTTCTTTTGTCAGTGGGAGAAGACATGGATTGGGGAAGTCTGAGGCTGTCACTGTCTTGTATCTTCTTCCCACACAGTTCTACATTGCTTTCAAAGGCTTGCAGCTGACGTCTGAGTGAAGGAGAGGAACTTCCTACCTAAGTGAGAGTAAACAACTGCCCAGAGCAGCACCCCGGAGATGAAGGAACTCGAGTTAGATAGCAAAGTGCCAAGATCTGAGCAATGCTTGAGGTCCAAGGGTGGAGTGCTTCTTTCATTTGGAGCTCTAATTTCAGACAGATAGAAGCAGGGTGGAGAAATTAAGTCAAGAAATCTGGGCTGGAACTTGGCTGGATGGTCTGAAGCAAGAATATAATCTGATTTTTGGCAGGCAAGGGGTCTGAGAAAGGAAAGGAAGCACTGGTGACTGTACAAGACAGAGATGGATGGATGCTTTCAAAGCTGATGAGTGTTGGAGCCAGGGTGCAGCTTGCCACAGTTAACAGAGGGGACCCTACAGACGAGAAAAACCTAGAAAAAGGATCAGACTCTATGAGAGGGATAGGAATTGAAGAAAATCTAATGCTGAGGGCAATAGATTATTCTTAATTGATATCTATACATGCAGTCCGATAAAGCAGCTAGGTAAGAAGTGCTAGAAGTGGTTATGTTAAGTGGTGGTAGAGGTGGTGGTTTTGGTGGTGGGAGAAATAAAAACTAGCACTATGAAAACAAAAGTTGTGGCAGAGGATAAAGCTGACACAGGAAACTTTCTACTATTCCTGGGCAATCCTTATGGTGTGAAGGTCACTTACAGAATTTGGGCAAATGCCAACAAGGAAGAATCTAGAACACTTGTTTGACACCTGCCACTAGACTGAAGTGAACAGAGTTGTGGTGTTTAGTGACTTCCCATTAATAGAGAAGCAAGAGAGAGTAATCTGAACATTTGTCATGTTCAGCTGAGCAAAGTGTGTATCATATTATTTTCAGAACCATAATTCACCCACTCTGAATGATTCTTTATGGTAATAAAAGATAATTTACTTTAGAAGAGAACCTGGAAATATCTTTAAAGTTTGTGGAAAATTGGAAATACAATTAAATATGTGGACCCTTTGATTATCTTATTGCAGCACATGTCAGCGCCAAATTTAGTGGCTTAAAAGCAGTTTAATATAATGCACAGTTCTGGACTTAACTAGGGTCATGGAGGCTCTTGCTTGCAGTTATAACTAAAGCTGTAGCCACATGGAGGTCTGACTGGGTTACAAGATCTACTTCCAAGAGGACAGCCTGCCTCACACATCTAGTACAGGAACTGAGATGTCTGGAGACTGGAGGCTGGTTAGTCACTACGTGTTCATCTGCACTTTCTGTGTGGTCTTGGACTTCTCACAGAATGAGAAGCTCTGTGTAATTGGAATTCTTAGTGGCTGATTTTCTCAGAGAAAGTGTTGTAGGGGAGCAAGGGCAAGCTATGAGCCTTCTTAATGACACAGTCTTGCAAAGCACCATTGGTAATCTCTGTGGCATTCTGCTGGTTACCTAAGATCAGACCAAATGCACTTTGAGAAAGAACCATGCAAGAATACAAATACTGGACTCCCCAGCAACTTCCCAGATCCCCGCCCCCAAGCCCACACAGCAAGTGGGATTTTCACGACTCACCTGGCATTCCAATTTGGTGAGTGTGTGGTGAGCCTGAGGGACAGCCTTTGGCTTCTTCCCATGTGCCATGCTACCTGGATCCCAGCCCCCAAGCCCGCCAAGGGAGCAACCAGCCTGAGACCTCAGGGCCCACTTGCCAGCAACTCCTGGAGCCCCTGCCGCCAAGCCTGCCAAGCAAGTGGGAATTTTCCTGACTCCCTGGGCATCCAAGTTTGGTGAGTGGATGGGTGAGTCTGAGGGAGAGCCTTTGGCTTCTCCCTGTGTGCTCTGAGCCATCCAGAGGCTCAGGACCCAAGATATCCTATCCAGAGACCTGCCTGAGACACCCCAGACAGACCTGCCTAGCAACTCCCCAGAACTCTTGCCTCCAAGCCTGCCATGGGAGCAAGAACTTTTGGTGACTCTCCCAGCACTTGATCCACCCTCACGCAGCATGGTGAGTGTGAGGGAGAGCTTCTGTGACTCCCAGTACTCCCCTGACTAGGGACTGAACAAAGGGGAACCACAGGAGCTGCAGCAAAAAGGAACTGAACACAACAGCTAGATCCAGGACAGGCATAACTGGATAATCTCAAACTTAATAGACTAACACCCAAATCTCATTACATGCTAAGGTTATAGCTATGCCAAAGCTCTACACCAAAGCTCAGAGTTCAGTGCTATACAAAATGACAAAGAGAAGGAGAAAAATGCAATCTCAGGCCTTGAGTCCAGCAATAAGTGCAGAGGACACTAGCTTAGCTGAAATGAATAAATTAACAGAGACGGAAGCAAAGGAACAACAGCAGACAGGTATAGAGGAACTCAGACCAGAATTAATACCTGAAATAAAAAAAGAAATATTTGAATACGTAGCATCTGAAGCAATAAACCAAATCCAGAAACATCTGGGGAAACCCAATGCTCACCCAGAACAAGTGCAGAGAACTGGAATGTATGAATTAACAGCAAAGAAACAAAAGCAGAAAGGTCATGAGGAACTCAAAGCAGAAATAATTTCTGAAATGAAAAAAAAATCTTTGAAATCTTAACATCTGAAGTACAGAAACAATTCTTGAAATATAAAGGAGAAACCCACTTTGGAAGAAACTCTGCAGAAAAAGAATTAATAGCTACCTTTAAAGAAGACATGGATAAAAAAATAGAGTTCAGAAATATGGATTCCTGGAATGAGCAATTAAGAAAAGAAATAAAATGCATGAAGCAGTGTCAAAGAGATATAGAAGAACTAAAAATATCAATCACAAGTCTACAAAACCATTTGAGGGAAATTGAAGACAGAGTTTCAGATTTTGAGGACACTGGTGCAGCTAATGAAAAGGTGAAAAAGGATCTCTTAAAAAAACTGAGACAGCAGGAAAAAATAATCCATCACCTGCAAGACAATGCCAAGATGAACAATGTGTGAGATTAATTGGCACCAATGAGAATGAAGGAGTCAATACAAATGATATGAAATGAATATGGACAGAAGTAATTGCAGAAACCTCCCCAAATATGAGGAAACAATCCAATATTCAGGTAACTGAAGTGTGCAGAACACAAAATAATTTAAACCCAAGTAAAAACACACCGAGACATATAATAGTCAAGATCCCAGAAATCCAACAGAAGAATAATATACTGAAAACTGCTAGAGAGAAGAAGCAGATCACATTCAAAGGAAAACCCATCAGAATTACAGCTGACTTCTCTACACAAACCATGATGGCAAGGAGAGCATGGAGCAGAGTTCTTGAAGTCCTGTATGAAAATGAATTCCAGCCCAGACTACTATACCCTGAAAAACTCTCTTTCAAGTTTGATGAAGTGAAATACTTCCACAACATAGAAAAAAATAAAGAATTTCATGATGACAAAGCCATGCCTACACCGTTTACTGAAGGATGTTCTAGAGCGAGGCCACAATGAGCAGAACTCCACGAATGAGAACAGAAGGAACCCACTAAAAAGGACAGACAATTAAATGCAGGATAAAAATGAGTAAACAACAGCAGGTAAATATCATGACGAGCATAAGTCAACACATTTCAATTATAACCATCAATGTAAATGGACTCAGTGCACCAATTAAGAGAAATAGACTGGCACAGTGGATTACAAAACAAAATCCAACAATATTCTGTATACAACAAACAGACTTAACTCAAAAGGACATTCATAAGCTCAAAGTCAAAGGATGGAAAATAATATTATATGCCCCAGCACTTCAGAAAAAAGTAGGAGTAGCAAGTCTGTTCTCAGACAGTCTCAACTTCAAACCAAGAATGATCAAACGACACAAAGAAGGACAGTATGTATTGGTTAGGGAAAAAGTTCAAGAGGAAGAGATAGCACTCATAAATATCTATGCACCAAACACAGGAGCACCCAACTATGTAAGAGACAAATCTTAAGGGACATGAAAAACCTAATATACAAGACCACAATCTTAACAGGAGACCGTAACACACCCTTATCTCATAAAGATAGGTCAACTAGACAAAAAATTAGCAAGGAAGTAGCAGAACAGAACCAGAGCTTGGAACAAATGGACCTGGTGGATATATACGGACTGTTCCACCCAACCACAGATGAATACACATTTTTTTTTAGCTGCACATGGGTCACTTTCCAAAATAGGCCACACACTAGTCTATAGGTCATGCTTAAGTATATGCAAGAAAACAGAAATTATCCCATACGCATTATCTGACCACAGTGCAATGAAACTGGAACTAAATGACCAAGGAAACCAGCAAAATGCACTAAATTCCTGGAAATAAAACAACACCCTACTCAGCAATCAATGGGTCACAAACGGAATTAAACAAGAAATTCAACAATATCTACAATTCAACAAAAATTCAAGCACAACTTACCAGAATTTATGGGATGTGATGAAAGCAGTTCTTAGAGGGAAAAATCATATCTGTGAGCTCACACATTAGGAAAACAGGATGGGAACAAATAAACACCCTTATGTTACACCTCTGACATCTAGAAAATGAAGAGCAAACCAATGCCAGAGCCCAAAAAGGGAAGAAATCATAAAGATTAGAGCAGAAATTAATTCAATTGAGATGAAGAAAACAGTTCAAAGAATGCATAAATCAAAAAGTCGATTCTTTGAAAAACTAAATAAAGTTGATAAGCCCCTATCTAACCTCATCAAAAAGAGGAAAGAAAAAATTAAATACAAGCAATAAGGAATGAAAAGGGTGAAATCACCACAGACTCAGCTGAAATTCAGAAGATTATCAATAGCTACTTTGAGAATCTTTGCGCTCACAGAATAGAAGACACAGAAGAAATGAACAGATTCTTAGAAAGGTACAAATTACCAAAACTGAATCAGGAAGAAATAACAATGCCCAATAAGCCAATAACAGCCAACAAAATACAAAACGTAATAAAAAGCCTGCCAACAAAGAAAAGTCCAGGTCCTGATGGATTCAGAGCTGGATTCTACAAGAAATTTATAGATGTAATTGGAATATAATTGAAAAGGAAGCAGTCTTCTCAGAATCATTTTTCGATTTTACTGATTCCAAAACCAGGGAAAGACACAACCAAAAAAGAGAACTGCAGGCCAATCTCCCTCATGAACATAGATGCAAAAATACTGAATAAGATCCTAGCAAATAGAATACAGCAAATCATCAAGAAGATCATATACCATGACCAGGTAGGATTCATCCTGGGGATGCAAGGATGGTTCAATATATGCAAATCTATACATGTAAAACACTATATCAAAAGAGCCAAGTCTAAAAAAAAAAAAAAAAAAAAAGATCATCTCATTTGATGCAGAGAGCTTTTGACAAAGTCCAACGCTCAATCATGTTCAAAACCCTACAGAAAACTGGAATAGATGGACTCTACTTCAATTTGATAAAAGCCATCAGTGACAACCAAATGGCTAACATAATTTTAAACGGGGAAAACTGAAATCTTTTACTCTTAAATCAGGTACAAGATAAGGATGTCCTCTATCACCCCTCCTATTCAGTAAAGTTTTTGAATCATTAGCTAGAGCCATTAGACAAGAAGGAGAAATAAAAGGCATAAGAATAGGTAAAGAATAAGTTAAATTATCACTATTTGCAGATGACATGCACCCAGAAAACTCCACTAAGAAGCTACTAGAAGTGATACAGCAATTCAGTAGCATAGCAGGATACAAAGTCAATACTCAGAAGTCAGTAGCATTTCTGTACACAGATAACAAACACACGGAGAGGGAAACTACGGAAATAACATCCTTTAAAATAACACTGTGGAAAATGAAATACCTTGGAATTCAATTCACTTAATGAAGGAAGTCTACAACACCCTAAGAAAAGAGATTATAGAGGATTTTAGAAAATGGAAAGATATTCCATGCTCTTGTATAGGAAGAACCAACATCGTGAAGATGGTCATGCTCCCAAAACTGTTGCACAGATTTAATGCAATCCCTAACAAACTGCCAACAACATACCTCCCAGACCTAGAGAAATCATTCCTAAAATTTTTTGGAACCAGAAAAGACCTAGAATAGCAAAGGCAATCTTGGCCAATAAAGACAAGGCAGGAGGCATCACAATTCCTGACTTGAAATTATACTGCAAAGTCACCGTGATAAAATCAACATGGTATTGGCAAAGAAATAGACCTGAGGATCAATGGAATAGATTAGAAGCTACAAAGGCCTATGTGAACACATTCAGCCACCTGATCTTCGACAAACCGGCCAAACATGCTTAATGGAATTAAGATAGCCTTTTTAACAAATGGTGCTGGAAAAACTGGCTTTTTACATGCCAAAAACTGAAACTTGACCCAGGTGTATCACCATGCACTAAGTTAAAATCAATATAGATTAAAGATTTAAACATTAAAACAGAAACACTCAATCTCCTAGAAGAGAAAATAGGAGGAATTCTTGAACACATAGGGGTAGGCCAAGAGTTCATGAACAAAGATGAAATTGCACAGGAAGAATTAACAACTGGGATCAACTCTTCTTGAGAAGTTTCTGCACATCAAAAGAAATTGTCAACAAAATGAAAAGAAAACCCACAAATTTTGAAAAAATCCTAGCTAATAAACACTCAGACAAAGGTCTGAGGTCTAGAATATACAAAGAACTAAGATATAACAGGGCCCTCAAATTTAAAGACCCAGTCCAGAAATGAACATCTGAGATGAATACACACTTCTCAGAGGGCGAAATTAAAGAAGAGAATAAATATATGAAAAATGCTCCACAGTGCTAGCCATCCGTGAAGTGCTGGTTAAACCCACACTGAGATACCATCTCACTCCAGAAAGAATGGCTATCATAAGAAAATCAACCAACAACAAATGTTGGAGGGGCTGTGGGGAAAAGGGAACACTTCTCCACTGCTGGCGGGAATGTAGACTGGTACAACCATTGTGGAGATCAGTGTGGAGACTCCTACAAAGGTAGGACTGGAAATCCCATTCAAGCCAGCTACACTCCTATTGGGAATTTTCCTGGAGGAACTGAAACCATCATATCATAGTGATATATGTGTATCTATGATTATAGAATCACAATTTATGATAGAAAAATCTTGGAAATAACCAAGATGCCTATCACATAAGGAATAGTTGAAAATATGTGGTATTGCTGGGCGTGGTGGTGCAGGCCTGTAATCCCAGCACTCAGGAGGCGGAGGCAGGAGGATTGTTGTGCGTTTGAGACCAACCTGAGCTGCAAAGTGAGCTTCAGGCCAACCTGAACTGCATAGTGAAGCCCTGTCTCAAAAAGACAAAAAAAAAAAAATATGTGGTATTTCTATACAATAGAATATTACTCAGCTATAAAGAATGATAAACTTGAAGCATTTATATTGAAGTAGATGCCAGTTGAACATATACTCATAAGTGAAATAAACCAGACACACATGTGCAAATATTGTATAATCTCCCTAGTATAAGATATCAAAAGAAGAAATATAAATAGAAATGTACAACAACAACTAAAAAGAGTTTTCTTCAGATAGTGTAAACTGAACTGCATATATTGTAGGGTACTAATCAGCTTTTCTTCTGGATGGCTAACAACCTAAGTTCACAGATCAAAAATTGGAGAAATGGAAGGGCCACAAGGCCAGCCAATATTTTGGCCCTAGCCTTTCAAGGTCAGCGAAGACTCAGGACATAGGAGAACCTGTGCTATAACATCAAGGAACTCAGTTGTGTCCCAAATTTTCTGATCAAGGAGATTATGGAGCCACAGATGAATGTGATCAATGATCTATCATGTGCCTAAGGAGAGCCACACAGAGAGAAAACTTTCTCTCAGGCTCTCACAGAGAGCAGACTGGTCAAGCAATTGCTGTTACTCATCCGCATTGCTAACACTGACAAAGGATCTACAGAGTGAGGAATGGGCGTATAGGACAAACCCCGAGGGGACTTGACTGACCTTATCAGATACAAAAGTTTTTGTTATGTGGGTCTTGCTTTATCTCAGTCTTAACCATCCCAGAAAAGTATAAAAATGAGGTATATAAAATGAGGCCATAATAATGAGCTGAGCCATAAATGTCTCTAGTGAACAACTTCTTCAGATAACCCACTATTATTGTGGACTGCTGGACTGTACTTGATTGTTTTGCTGAGTTCAGGCACCTATAATAATTGAATGACAATGGAATGCCCATCTTTGACAGCACTAAACAAAAAAAAAAAAGGAGGATACAAAGGAAGAACCATTCTGTATTTGTATAAACAGTACAGTTAGGATAAATATGCCATACTTCTGCATAATTCTAGGAGGAGCAAGATTTGCACTAATAGTGTTTGGACAGGATATTCTGTCAGCTTCTTATACTATGGACAACCACTAGGAAGATAACAAGGCAGAAAGTATTAATTATTGAAACTATACTGCAATTCAGCTTTAAAAAATAAGATAATTATATAGCTACATTCACTTAATTCATTGATTAGAGTCATCTGCTCTAACAGTGTTTGTAAGTAGAATATCATGTATGTACCTTGTACGACAAAAAAACCACTACGAAAAGAATAGTCAAATGTATTAATTATCGAATCTGTCCTGTTAATTTGATTTGAAACTATTTCACTGCTATTTGTTCTTCAATAAAAAAATAAAATTAAAAAATAATTGCCTCAGGTTTATCTTTTTTTTTTTTTTATAGCTGAGTAATACTGTATTGTTTAAAAATAGCACATAGTTTTTATCTGTTTTGTCAACCGATCAACATTTGATTTGTTTGCAAGATTTAGCTATGGCAAATTGTGTTGCTATAAATATGGGTGCACATAGGTTGTTGTAGTACAATGTTTTCAGTTCTTCTGGAATAATATCCAGGAGGGGAATTGCTGGGTTGAGTGGGTTCAACTGAATGAACAAAGGAAGTGTTTCAAGACAAAAGGAATTAAAATTGTAAAAGTTGTAAATATCAAGAGGAAGTCTTAGCTACTTTTTTATGTTGAGATACAATACCCAACACCCTGAGTTAAAGGAGGAAAGGTTTATTTTGTTCATAGTTTGTAGAGGTTTCATTCCACAGTCAGCTGGCTCCAGGGCAGGGGAGAATGTCAGAGGGGAGGTGGAGTCCACACACATCAGGCATCTGAGGGCACATTAGCCCTGTTGCTGTACCTTATACTTTATGCAGGCTACGTTATATGTAGAACTTACATCTTTAATCCCAGCCAGAACTATGCCAAACCAATCAGTGGACTGATTTCATAATCACACACCCTTCATCTCAGAATCACACACTCTAGATCCACCCACCTCTGAAAACCCCTGCCTACTACCGTGTGCAGCTCTGGAGGTATATCTATACACAAATAATAACACCGGATAACAATAAGAGATACAGGTTTGAGCAAATAAAAATCAACACAATATTGAATGTTTAGCAAAAACATCTAATTTTCTCACCTGAAATTTTGTTTTTTCTTTTTTGCCATGAAGGATTTTCTTTGAAATTCCAAAAGTGGAATGAGTGACAGTAAAATGTATATTAGGGATTATAGATTGGAGGTGGTGTTATAAGATGGCTTCTGTTTCACCTAATGAAGAGCATGCCCTAGCAGGTACCTTGTTTTGCTAATTACCTAGACTTTTCTTACACAACCTATATTGGTTCTGTCCTGCCATATCCAGAGCCCATCATCTTCCACCTTAAGAGCCAAGATATTTGCCCTCATCTTCTCCAAATAATGCCAACTCACCTAGGTAAGCCCCTCTTTATTTAGGATGCCATTTGCTTGACCTTAGAGAGGAAGGCCCTGTCAGTGTAATTAAAGGGTTTTATCCTGCCAGTTCCTACTTGTATCCTCAGCTCTTTTTTCACTGAACTGTGTCTGCATTTATAGCCCAAGTAGTGCTCTTGTTACAGAGACTCAAACACACTTACGTTTTCTCAAAGCCCTAGTCCTTTGGAGCCAGCTAATGACATTTAAAGTGCATCAATAAATGTGAATGTTAAGGGATCTCCAAATTCAAATAGTAAAAAGATAGCTTATACTGTTCTATGAACACTTTCACTCACCCCTAAGTGTCAAATGCCCTCAAAGTTAATAACATAAGTAAACAAAAAAGAAGAAATTGCACAAAGCAGGTTTGTATATGACCTTCAAATGATAAATGTGGATTTTAAGGGATCAGTGAAAAATATTGTTGAAATAGGTTCAAAGATATTGAATATATGAATTTGAAATGAAATGATCAACACATAGAATAATTTAAAATTTATTCTGGGACTTTGATCTCTGGGCGTGCTGTGCTGGCCTTGCCCTTGGGATGCACTGAGAGGGCAACTGAGGCTGGGCATGGTGGCATATGCTTGTAATCTCAGGCTAGACCAGGAGAATTACTGTGAGTCTGACCTGTGCAGTGAGATTCTGCAGATCCTGTACAAATATAATAAATAAATAAATAAACAAACAAATAAATAAATTTTAGATGGGGTTTCACATTCAGGGCTATAAAATATGCCCCTATGTTTTCCTGAGCTGATGCTCATTGTTGCCAAGTAATAATGTAGAAAGAAGAAACCTCAGAGGTCTGGAGTTGGGAGAATGTACACACATTTCAACATTTAAGTGTGGGAGCAGGCAGAAGGTTGAGCTTACAAAATACCTGCCAGTGATCTCAGTACTGATTTTTTAAATAAAATTGAGAGTCAGTCCAGAAGTTGAGTGCTAAAGTTTATATCTAGATGTCTCTCCAAGCCTCATGCACACAGAGGTGGGGCTTTTGGGAGGTAACTGGGTCATAGGGATGTGTGATCCACATCACTAGGTTAGTCCTCTGATGGGATGATAGCTGGGTGTGATGCTGGGAGGTGAAGCTGTGTTTAGAGGACATGGGTTACTGTGGGTATAGCCTAATAGCAGTATGAGTTTTGGTCTTTTTCACAATTCATAAAAGATTTGCTCTTAGAGATTTTTGCAACCTCATCATGTGATGTTCTTTGTCCTTAAGTCAATGACTTTCACCTTTTCCCTTAAGGAAAGCACTTTATGGCAGCTTTTTGACATATGCAAATTGTCAGCATCTTGTACTTAGAGCTATTTTTAAGTAACATAAGGCTTAACTGAATACAGCATGGTGATACCTTGAGAGTAGATACAGTAACTACAATGACTGCAGAGCAATGAATGGTCATATACCATTTTCAGTGTAGCTAGAAGAGAAGTCAATTAATTGTGGTGATGGTATGATTTGAGAAGGCTTCAAAAGTACAAGCAGTTGAGCTGGACCTTAATGCGATGGGAGCTGTCAGAAGAGCCTACCCTGCCCTCTGTTTTCTCTCTATGCATCAGTGTCTTTAATGGCTTTTCTTTTTCTTTCACTTTGTTAAAGTTGAATTTTGAGTATTTCATAAAGGCTTGACTCTATGTTTCTGCTCTGAGTCAATTTGGATGCAGAGATCAACAAAATGACAAATTTGTAAAATAAGGCAGGAAATCATATTGCTGTGGTGAAGAGGTGGCCAGCATGTCTTCATCTAAACATTAAAAACCTATGGAAAGGGACAGAGTGATGTCTGGAATAATGACCTCTCCTTGGGAGAGACATGGTGCTGGAGTTTTGAAATGCAGCACATCACATAAGATGGTGAGCCAGGCAAGGCATTGGTCCAACATTTTCAACAGGAAAAAGGGAGACCTAGGTCTCAGGCCTGTTCCCTGGCTTGTTGAAGCAGATGAACAACTAGACATCACTGTTTCTGTTGCCAGCCACAGAAGTTTTGAGGTCTAGCAGACCTGTTGAATGATAGAATAAGAACCTAGAAGACCTGAGAAGTTAAAAAGAAGACCTGGGTCAAGTAGAAATTTAACAGGGACATGAAAATTTCCCTTTTGGGTTTGGAGAACCAAATGCATGTCACTGGATGAGGTAGGAAGCAGTATGGTTTTGCTTGTCTTGAACTTTGGTCTGAGTTTATGAGGAAAAAGCCTGGAAGGATAAAGATAGTCATTTCTCCTCTACCCATGGCTGAAGACAGGACACTGAGAACAAACATTCTTGTGCCGCCCTTTGAGAGAACCAAAATGGAACTTATGGAGGGACAAATAACTAGGAGAATGTGAAGACCAGGAGGCATTTTATATAGAAAATCACGGAAGGAACTTTATTCAGACTGAGGAACAGTGGGCTTATAGGGTACACACCAGCTGTTTGCAAATATTTGCCTCATGGAAATGGTTTGGGACTTGTATTTACTTCAGAAGAATTTGAACTAGGTCATATGCAGAGCTATAGTTTTCCAATACTAATGGATCTTGAAGCCTCATAAGGCTGGGGATATAGCTCAGCAGCATAGTGCTTGCCTGGCAAACACAAGGTCCTAAGTTCGGTTCCCAGGACCAAAAATAAAAAGCCTCAGAATGGTCTCAGTGTGGGATAAACAGTTACATGGAGTGCTTGACCAGATAAAGATGAAAATTAGAACTGATATGTACAAAGACTTGTCAACTCTTTTATGATATGACCTTGCTAATAGTAGGCATGACAATATTGTACAAGTGACACAGAATTTAAAGAATCAGTGCATAGAGAACTGTTTCTTTTCTTCAATTTTGCTTAATTTTTATCAATATCTGTATATTATAATTCTAATTTAGAAATTGCTAATGAGGTTATAAACTTTTCTCACAACTTCTCTTGGTGAATGTTCTTAGCTTTTTAGATTGGTGTGGTTCCAAAGTCTGTTGAGCTTCCATGGAAAAATACCTTTGGGTATTACAATTTAGTGAATCTATTATTTATTTATTTTTATTTATTTATTTTTTGTATTTTTAGGGAAAGGTCTACAGGGTGTTCAGGGTCTCACTACTGGATCGGGCTTGTAGAGATCTGCCTGTTTACAGCCTCCCAAGTATTGTGGTTACAGGTGCAAGCCACTGTGCGCAGACTCAACTGCAGTCTCAGCATGCCCTAGGGGTGGGGTTGGCATGGCACACCTTGGGATTGAACCTCTTGCCCATGCTCCTGCTTGCAATCGTTTTAATCCAATGAGCTATTTGGCCAGCCCTATTTGCATTTTTGTTAGATTGTAAATATTGCTTAATTTCTTCTTTAATTTCATCCATGAGCCATTGATTATTCAGGGGGATATTATTTAATTTCCATGTGTTTATAGAGTTTATGCTGTTTTTTTGTCAACAATTTCCAGTTTAATTACACTGTGGGCAGATAATATGATGGGATAGTTTTGATTTCTTTGCATTTACTTAAACATGTTCTGTGTACTAGCACATGATCTATTTTGGAGAACGACTGATGTGCAGCTGAGAAATATGTGTATTCTAATGCTCTTGGGTAGAACAATCTGCAAAGGTCCACTAACTCAATTTCTTTACTAGTTCAGTTTAGTTCTGTTATTTCTTTGCTCATTTTTTTCATGGTTGATCTATCTCTTTCTGTCAGTGGGATTTTAAAGTCCCCCAATACAGTTATGTCATTGCTCATTAGATTTTTCACATCTGTTAAAATTTGTCTTATGTAGTTGAGTGCTCCTTTATTGGATGCATATATATTTATAATTGTTGTCTTCCTCTTGCAGTTTTCCCCAAACAAGTATATAGTGACCATCTTTGTCGCAATCAGAATAGCGAACCTTACTTTGTTCTGTGTTCTTGTCTCATGGCATATTGTTTTCCATCCTTTGCCATTCAGACTACTTCTTTTTCAGTTAAATGTGTTTCTTATATGCACCACATTTTTGGATTCTGTTTCTTGATCCACTCTACCGATTTGTTTCTTTTGATTGGTGAATTGAGGCCATTTACCTTGAAAGTGATAACATGTATTGGCTTATCTTTGTCATGTTGTTTGCCTATTGTAGGATCCCTACTTTTCCCCTTTGCTTAAATGATTGCTCTACTTTATTGTTCTCTTCTGTTGTTGTTGAAGTTGTGGTCATCTTTGTCTCTTTCTAAAATATCTGTCATTACTCTTTGTAGGGTTGGTTTAATTGTCATGAATTTCTTCCATTGTTCTTTGTCATGGAAGTATCTAATGGCTCCATTAAATTTGATAGCTTTTCAGGATACATCAGTCTGGGTTGAAAGTTGCTTTCTCTCAGGACCTGAAATACCTCACTCAAGCTCTTACTGATTTGATGGTCTGTGCTGAGAAATCTGCTGTGATTCTGATGGGCTTTCCATTATAGGTGAGCTGTCTCTTCTCTCTAACTGCTTTTAATATTATGTTCTTTTCCTTAGTTTTCTGAGATCTTGAGGATTACATATCTGGATGACAACTTATTTTGATTATACTAGCCAGAGTTCTATATGTCAGATTTTCTTCCCCATGCTCAGGAAATTTTCTGCTGATTTTTCCTCCAAACATTCTTTTTACATCTTTTGTGTTATTTCTAGCTGTTTCATTGATAATTATTAGTTTGATATTATTTTTCTTTGCATCATTTTTTGTAGCAGTTGTATTGCTATTTTCTGATTTTTCATTATTTTTAAGAGATATTTCCTTTAATATTCACTAGCTGTAATGCTATCTTCAAGGTCTGAAATTCTATCTTCTCTTTTATTCAAGTGGTTTTGCCAGATTTCAGTGGAATTCTTATTGCCCTAGATATCAGTTTGAGTCTGTTTCATGCATGCTTAGTTCTTTCCTGTTATTGTTCATTCAATGTTTCCATCATTTTCCTATTCCTATTTTTTCTGTGTGTTTCTTAGATGTAGCAAGCAATTCTTTCATGATTGTTTCCATTTCCTTTTTTTACTTGAGAGATTATTTCTGATCTGACTTTCTCCATGGCCTGATGGAGTTGTGGAGTTGTTTCTTTATTTCAGCTGCTATCATCTCAGAAATTTCAGGTGTGCAACTTGGACGTTCCTCTGTGACCTTGTCTCCTGGACTTGTTTTGGGTGACTAGAGGCCTGAGATTGCCTTTTGTTCCCTCCTTTCATCACTTTTTGCAATGATGGTAGACGGGCAGCGCGCAGGTCATCAAGGCTCTCCAGAGTGTGGGAGGGCAGTAGGCTGGCCAAAGCTCCTGCTCTGTGGGTTTCAATGTGGTTTCTACCTCATTAAGGAGAGGGGAGCCAGCCACAGTTTAAGAAGGATCCGATAGTGCTAGCGAGATAGCTCAGAAAACTAAGCAAGCACAGGGACTGAGGTTCAATCCACAGCACCACATGCAGTGCCAGCCCTGTCCCTGGGGCATGCTGAGCCAGTGGCAGATTCTGGACATGGTGTAATCCCAGCACTGAGGAGGCTGAAAACAGGAGGATCACTACAAGTCCAAGCTGCATAGTAAGACCCTGCGAAAATACATTGAAAAATGATAAAAGAAAGATCTGATCATGATGAATGCAGCCTGAAGACATAAACTTGTCTTCTCAATGGTGGATTGACACAGGCTCCTAACACTGTTGCTGTGGTAGCAAGGACTCTGGTAGTGTTAAGAGTGAGGAGGGGCTGCTGACTTGGCAAATTCTGGCAGGAAGGCTGGGGGTAGAGATAGGGCTGGTGAATCATTTCTTTTTTTATTATTCTTTTTATTAAAGAACAAACAGCAATGAGAGAGTTTCAAGACAAATCAACAAATGAATACATTGCAAAATGTTTTTGTAATGTTTTGGTGCTGTATAAGGTGCATACATGATATTATACTTACAGGCATTATTATAGCAGATGTCTCTAATCAGTGAATGAAGAGAGTGCAGCTATATACCTATCTTCTTTCTCTACAGATGATTTATATCACAGATTTGATAATTAATACCCTCTACCTTGTTATCTCCCCAGTGTCTTTCATAGTACTAGAAGCCAACATAATATCTTGTCCAACCGCTATTAGTGCAAATCTTGCTTCTCATAGAATTATGCAGAAACACAGCATATTTATCCTAACTGTACTGTTTTTCCACACACATCATGATTCTTCCTTTCCACACCCCCCTTTTTTGTCTAGATATGACAAAGATGGACACTCTATTGTCATTAAACCAGTTTAGGTGCCTGAACTCGGTGACACAGTCCAACACAGTCCAGCATTTCATATTAATAGTGAGTTATCTGAAGAAGCTGTTGACCATAGCCATTTACAGCTCAATTTATTATTATGGCCCCGTGGTGTATACCTCATTTTTATACTTTTCTGCTGGATGGTTAAGACAAAGATAAATCAAGACCTATATACCAAAAGATGTAGCTTTTGTTTGAGATGAGGTCAGTGAAGTCCCCTCAGGGTTCATCGTGTAATCCTGTAGATCCTTTGTCTGTGTCATCCATGTGGATGAGTCACAGCCATTGCTTGACCAATTTGCTCTCTGTGAGACCTGAGAGAAAGTTTTCTCTCCATGTGACTCTCCCCAGACACACTATACATCATCAGTCTCTTTCCTCTGTGGCTCCATAATCTCCTTGTTCAGAAAATTTGGGTCACAACTGAGTTTCAAGATATTACAGTACAGGTTTCCCATGCCCTGAGTCTTTGCTAACCTTGAAAGGCTGGGGCCAAAATGTTGGCTGGCCTTGTGGCTCTTCTATTTGTCCAATTTTGATCTGTGAACTTAGGTTGTTAACCATCCAGAAGAAAAGCTGATTAGTACCCTGCAGCATATGCTGTTCAGTTTGCTCTATCTGACCCAATTGTTGGTAGTTGTTGTTGTACATTACGCGATATTTGCACATGTGTGTCTGGTTTATTTCTCTTATGAGTATATGTTCAACTGGCTTCTACTTCAATATAAATGCTTCAAGTTTATCATTCTTTATAGCTGAGTAGTATTCCATTGTATAGAAATACCACATCTTTT
The DNA here is from genome assembly GCA_004027165.1 of Ctenomys sociabilis. Taxonomy (NCBI): domain Eukaryota; kingdom Metazoa; phylum Chordata; class Mammalia; order Rodentia; family Ctenomyidae; genus Ctenomys; species Ctenomys sociabilis. The sequence goes on from PVKA01010785.1 coordinate 47,896, forward strand.
TCAACCATTCCTCATGTGATAGACATCTTGGTTATTTCCAAGATTTTTCTATCACAAATTGTGACTCTATAATCATAGGTACACATATATCACTATGATATGATGATTTCAATTCGTCTGGGAAATTTCCCAGTAGGGGTGAAGCTGGCTTGAATGGGATTTACAGGCCTACCTTTGTAGGAGTCCCCACACTGATCTCCACAATGGTTGTACCAGTGTACATTTCCACTAGCAGTGGAGAAGTGTTCTCTTTTCCCCACAGCCTCTCCAACATTTGTTGTTGGTTGGTTTCCTAATGATAGCCATTCTTTCTGAAGTGAGATGGTATCACAGTGTTGTTTTTATTTGAATTTCACAGATGGATAGAGATGTGGAGCATTTTTTCATGTATTCGCTTCTTTAATTTCTTCCTCTGAGAAGTGTGTATTCATCTCAGATGCCCATTTTTGAATTGGGTCTTTAAATTTGAAGGTGCTGTTTTATCTTAGGTCTTTATATATTATAGACAGCAGACCTTTGTCTGATTGCTTATTAGTTAGGATTTTTTCAAAATTTGTGGGTTGTCTTTTCACTTTGTTGACAATTTCTTTTCATGTGCAGAAGCTCCTCAAGAAGAGTTGATCCTAATTGTTGATTCTTTCAAGTGTTTCCAGTGCAAATATGTTTGTTCATGAACATTTTACCTACCCCTATGTGTTCAAGAATTCCTCCTACTTTCTCTTCTAGGAGATTGAGTGTTTCTGTTTTAATGTTTAGATCTTTAATCCATTTTGACTTTAACTTAATGCATTGTGATAGAGCTGGATCAAGTTTTAGTTTTTGGCATGTAGAAAGCCAGTTTTTCCAGCACTATTTGTTAAAGAGGCTATTTTCCTTCCAGTGAACTTGTTTGGCCCCTTTGTTGAAGATCAGATGGCTGAGTGTGATTGTAGATGCCTCTGCATCTTCTAATCTATTCTATTGATACTCAGGCCTATTTCGTTGCCAATACCATGTTGATTTTATCACAATGGCTTTGTGGTATAATTTCAAGTCAGGAATTGCGATGCCTCCTGCCTTGTCTTTATTGGCCAAGATTGCCTTTGCTATTCTAGGTCGTTTGTGGTTCCAAATAAATTTTAGGAACAATTTCTCTATGTCTGGGAGGTATGTTGTTGGCAGTTTGTTAGGGATTGCATTAAATCTGTACATCAGTTTTGGGAGTATGGCCATCTTTACGTGTTGGTTCTTCCTATACAAGAGCATGGAATATCGTTCCATTTTCTAAAATCCTCTATAATCTCTTTTCTTAGGGTGTTGTAATTTTCCATGAAAAGGTCTTTGACTCCCTTGGTTAAGTGAATTCCAAGGTATTTCATTTTCCATGGTGCTATAGTAAAAGGTATTGATTCTATTGTTTCCCTTTCAGTGTGGTTGTTATCTTTGTAGAGGAGTGCTATCGACTTTTGAGCATTGACTTTGTATCCTGCTTTGCTACTGAATTTCCCTATCAGTTCTAGTAGTTTCTTGGTGAAATTTTTGGGTTCTTCCAAGTAAAGTATCATGTCATCTGCAAATAGTGATAATTTAACTTCTCTATCTATTCTTTTTCTTTTTATTTCTCTCTCTTTTCTAATGGCTGTTACTAATGATTCCAAAATTATATTGAATAGGAGGGGTAATAGAGGACATGCTTGTCTTGTACCTGATTTAAGAGTAAAAGATTTCAGTTTTTCCTCATTTAGGATTATATTAGCTTTTGGGTTGTCATAGATGGCTTTTATCAAGCTAAGATAGAGTCCATCTATCCGAATTACCTGTATGGTTTTGAAAATGAATGAGTGTTGGACTTTGTCAAAAGCTCTTTCTGCAACAATTGAGATGATCATGTGGTTTTTAGATTTCAGTCTATTAATATAATGTATTACATTTATAGAGTTTCGAATATTGAACCATCTTTGCATCCGTGGGATGAATCCTACCTGGTCATGGTGTATGATCTTCTTTATGATTTACTGTATTCCATATGCTAGGATCCTATTCAGTATTTTTGCACCTATGTTCATGAGAGAGATTGGCCTATAGTTTTCCTTTTTGGTTGTGTCTTTCCCTGGTTTTGAAATCAGTATAATATTTGCCTCGAGAAATGAATTTGGGAAGACTGCTTCCTTTTCAATTTCGTTGAAGAGTTTGAAGAGTGTAGGGATTATATCTTCTATTAATTTCTTGTAGAATTCAGCTGTGAATCCATCAGGACCTGGACTTTTCTTTGTCGGCAGGGTTTTTATTATGTTTCGTATTTCATTGGCTGTTATTTGCCTATTGATAGTTGTTATGTCTTCTTTATTCAGTTTTGGTAATTCGTACCCTTTGAGGAATGTGTCCATTTCTTCTGTGTCTTCTATTCTGTGAGCATAAAGATTCTTGAAGTAACTATTGATAATCTTCTGAATTTCCGCTGGATCTGTGGTGATTTCACCCTTTTCATTGCTTATTGCTTGTATTTAATTTTTTCTTTCCTCTTTTTGATGAGGTTAGATAGGGGCTTATCAACTTTATTTAGCCTTTCAAAGAACCAACTTTTGATTCGTGGATTCTTTGGACTGTTTTCTTCATCTCAATTGAATTAATTTCTGCTCTAATCTTTATGATTTCTTCCCGTCTTTGTGCTCTGGGTTTTGTTTGCTCTTCTTGTTCTAGAGGTCAGAGGTGCAACATTATGTTGTTTATTTGTTCCAGTTCTGTTTTCCTAATGTGTGAGTTCATAGATATTATTTTCCCTCTCCGAAGTGCTTTCATCACATCCCATAAATTCCGGGAAATTGTGCCTGAATTTTCATTGAATTGTAGGTATTGTTGAATTTTTTGTTTAATTTCATTTGTGACCTATTGATTGCTGAGTAGGGTGTTGTCTTATTTCCATGAATTTAGTGCATATTGCTGGTTTCTTTGGTCATTTAGTTTCAGTTTCATTGCACTGTGGTCAGATAATATGCATGGGATAAGTTCTATTTTCTTGCATATACTTAAGCTTGACCTCTGAATTAGTATGTGGTCTATTTTGGAAAATGACCCATGTGCAGCTGAAAAAAATGTGTATTCAGCTGTGGTTGGGTAGAACACTGTATATTTTCACCAGGTCTATTTGTTCAAGCTCTGGTTCTGTTCTGCTACTTCCTTGCTAATTTTTTGTCTGGTTGATCTATATTTTTGAGGTAAGAGTGTGTTAAGGTGTCCTGTTAAGATTGTGGTTTTGTATATTAGGTTTTTCATGTCCCTTAAGATTTGTCTCTTACATAGTTGGGTGCTCCTGTGTTTGGTTCATAGATATTTATGAGTATTACCTCTTGCTCTTGAATGTTTCCCCTGACCAATATATACTGTCCTTCTTTGTGTCATTTGATCCTTTTTGGTTTGAAGTTGAGACTGTCTGAGAACAGAATTACTACTCCTGCTTTTTTTCTGAGGTGCTACAGCATGTAGTATTGTTTTCCATCCTTTGACTTTGAGCCTACGAATGTCCTTTTGAATTAAGTGTGCTTTTTATGTGCAGCATATTGTTGGATTTTGTTTTGTAATCCACTGTGCCAGTCTATTTCTCTTAATTAGTGAATAGAATCCATTCACATTGATGGTTATAACTGGAATGTGTTGACTTATTTTTGTCATGATGTTTACATTGTGTTTACTCCTTTGTATCCTGTGTTTAATTGTCTGTCCTGTTTAGTGGGTTCCTTCTGTTCTCATTCGTGGAGTTCTGCTCATTGTGGCCTCTCTGTAGAACATCTTTCAGTAATCTGTGTAGGCATGGCTTTGTCATCATGAAATTCTTTATTTGTTCTTTGTCATGGAAGTATTTCACTTCTCCATCAAACTTGAAAAAGATTTTTGCAGGGTATAATAGTCTGGGCTGGTATTTGTTTTCATACAGGACTTGAAGAACTCTGCTCCATGCTCTCCTTGCCATCATGGTTTGTGTAGAGAAGTCAGCTGTAATTCTGATGGATTTTCCTTTAAATGTGATCTGCTTCTTCTCTCTAGCAGCTTTCAGTATATTATTCTTCTGTTGGATTTCTGGGATCTTGACTATTATATGTCTCGGTGTGTTTTCACTTGTGTTGAAGTTATTTGGTGTTCTGTATGCTTCAGTTACCTGAATGTTGGATTGTTTTCATATTTGGGAAGTTTTCTGTGATTACTTCTCCCCAGATTCTTTTTATTGACTCCTTCATTCTCATTGATACCAATTATTATCACATAGTTTATCCTGGCGTCATCTTGCAGGTGATGGATTATTTTTTCCTGCATTCTCATTGTTTTTATGAGATCCTTTTTCACCTTTTCACTAGCTGCACTATCATCTTCAAGATCTGAAAGTCTGTCTTCACTTTCACTCCAACGTTTTTGTAGACTAGTCATTGATATTTTTAGTTCTTCTATATGTCTTTGACTTGTTTCATGCATTGTATTTCTGTTTTGTATTGCACATTCAAGGAATCTGTCATATTTCTAATCTCCTCAAATTTTTTATCCATGTTTTCTTTACAGGTAGTTATTAATTCTTGTCTGCAGTTTCTTCCAAGTTGAGTTTCCTCTGTGCATTTCTGGACTTGTTTCTGTATTTTAGATGGTATGATTTCAAATAATTATTGTTTTTCAAAGATTTCATTTTTGATTTCATAAATTATTTCTGCTTTGCGTTCTTCATGACCTTTCTGCTGTTGTTTCTTTGCTTCAGAAGCTGTTAATTCCTACGTTTCAGCTGGAATAGTGCTCTCTGCACTTGTTCTGGGTGTGCATGAGTTTTCCCCTGATATTTCTGGATTTGATTCTTTATTTCAGAGGCTATGTATTCAGATATTTCTTTTCTTATTTGAGGAATTACTTCTCTTCTGATTTCCTCTCTACCTGTCTGCTGTTGTTCCTTTGCTTCCGTTTCTGTTAATTCATTCATTTCAGCTGAACAAGTGTTCTCTGCACTTACTGGTGGACTCAAGGCCTGGGATTGCATTTTTCTCCTTGTCCTTGTCATTTTGTATAGCACTGACCTCTGACCTTTGGTGCAGTGCTTTGGTGCAGCTATAACCTTAGCATTTTATGAGATTCGGGTGCCTGTCTATTAAGTTTGAGATTATCCAGTTATACCTGTCCTGGTTCCAGGTGCTGTGTTCAGTTCCTTTTTGCTATAGCTCCTGTGGTTCCCGTCTGTTGGTTCCCTGGTCAGGCGAGTACAAACTGAACTGGGATGCAGAGCAAGTAGTATAAATTCCCACTATCTTGGCTCACTTTGGGACAAGGATCTGGAAATTTTCTGGAGTTGGCCCTCCTGTGTCAGGCAGGTAGCAGTGTAGGTGGGCAGGCCTGGGCTTTGGTGGGTCTCTGGGCTCCAGAAAGGATAGTGGATGTTCTTATTCACTGGGTAGGCTGTGCTGGGTCAGTTAACTTGTACTGGGTCTGGAGCTAAAGGCCGGCACCTGAGAAAGCTGGGAAAGGTCCCTCCAGTGCAGCGGGCCTGGAGCCCTCACTTACAAGCTGGGCTGCGCTAGATCTTGGGCTGTGGGGTTGGACCAGGAATCGCTGGGAAATGTCTCTCCCGTACTGTGGGCCTGGAGCTCTCCACTCACTGAACTTTGAGGCCCTGGGAGTTGGGGAAATTCCCACTCGCTCAGCAGGCTTTAGAACAGGGGATCCTGTGAGCTGTTGTTGAGTGGGCCCTGAGGTTTCAGGCCAGTAACTGGCTTGGAGGGCTTGGGGGTTGGGATCTGGCTAGTGCACGCAGGAAGAAGCCAAAGGCTGTCCCTTGGACTCCATGCATTCACTGATCTGGGAATTCTGGTGAGTCCTGCAAATTCCCACTCACTGGGAGGGCTTGGGGCGGGGTCCAGGAGGTTGTTGGAGTCAGCCCTAGCCCCACTGTCTCTCTGGATGGGCGGGCTTGGGCAGGATCTAGGAAGATGATGGAGTCCTTTAACTGCATTTCTATAGCCTATTGCTGAAACCATTATCTCATAATTCTAATTTACTTTCCTATAGAAATTTCTTTCTGTTTTTGAGAGAAGCCAAAAGAACTTCTTGGCCTCTGTATTTCCCAGGTACCAGTTTTCCAGATCAGTGGGAAAACTTTCTCATCTCTTTTCAGTAACTGGGAGAGCACCTCCTTTTTGCTTCCCTTTTGCTTTGTACCATTTGAAATTTGCAGGTAATTTAAGTACAGTTGTTAAATGCATTCATTAACCACTTCACTGAAGCTCAAACTCATAAACTTGATTCAGAGCACAATGCCCTGTTACAGGGGCTGTATCTCTTATTGTAACAAATCTCAGCTTAACTAGCATGTGCATTTCTATAACACATCCTGTGCAATTTAAAGGACCATCACCAGTACAAGCTCTAAACCTGAGCCCTGCAGGCCGATGGTCAATGTTTATCAGAGTCCTGTGGGCCCCCAGAGGCCTCCCAAGTCCATAAGTGGTTGGACCAGGCTCTAGAAAAGCCCCACTCCTGTGTGTGGTGGGCTACTGATTGTAGCTTGCCAGAATACCATGCACTGCCCAGAGTCCTCCTTTGTCTCAGTGATTTTTATATTTGCATTTTTGTTATACCTTTTGATTAGAAGCTCTCAGAAAGTATGTCCAAAGTATAAACAATGGTGCAATTTTCTGAAATCTGGCAGAATTACAGAAGAGAAGGTTTTGGTGGGAAGTTTTTTGCTGTCCTTTCAGTTTAGCTTTGGGATTACTTGACTCAGGACCAGGTCATAAGTAAAAAGTCTATATCTCATATTTCAACCAGAAAAATCCAAATGATCCTGTGGGTCTTGGTAACAGAGAAGGTGTATGAGTTTAGGTCTGAAACCAAAGGAAGAAAGCTTATTTTGTCTTGTATGTAAATCACCAGCAGATCTAGTGACAGTATATTCTATCTAGGAAAAAGTTTTATTTTTGATGGTTGTGAACAAAGAAGAGACTCTGTGCTGCTTTTGTCTCTTACCAAATGAGCATGCACATGATATAGGTTAATCTGCCCAGCATTAGTGAATACAGGTTTGTGTAAAGGCTGGCTTGGGCAATGTAAGAATGTAACAGCGATCCTGAAGCAATTTAATTCCTGTAGACTCTGATGACAAAGAGAGGAAGGTCTAGTAGTCAGAACAGGAGGCCTTGTCTCTGCATGCCAAACAAGGCAGTGTACCTTGTTGGCTTGGTCTGAATAGAATGGCACCATTGGGCTCATCACAATGTTAGCCTGAGTAACAAACCAAACTAGGTTTTCATTCTGCACATACAAATTTTCTTGCAGTGTATTAATGATTTTCTGTGATTCATATACTCTTCTGAAAAGATGAAAAATTAAAAATATGGGAGGTGACTAAAATAACTGTGTGATTTCACTTATTGCTATCTATTTCCCTGAGCTGAATGCTACTGTCAGGGAGAAGGGGTGCCTTTGGGGATGTAGGTCAAATAGCTTTTTAAATCATCTTTTATAACAAAATTTAACTCAGGGAAAGGGACTGAAGCAAAGAGGCTTAGTTGATTTTCTGTTTCTCATAGAACTTAAATAAGAATTTTGTACCATTGATTTGGGACAAATTTTCTTTCTTTTTTTAATGTATTTTATTTTATTTTTTGTCTTTTTGAGACAGGGTCTCACTATGCAGTTCAGGCTGGCCTTAAGCTCACTTTGTAGCTCAGGCTGGTCTCGAACTCACAACAATCCTCCTGCCTCAGCCTCCCCAGTGCTGGGATTACAGGCATGCACCACCACGCCTGGCTCTCTCTTAAATGTTTTTTAATACAGAGTCTACAGAGTCTCACTACATAGATCAGACTTGTAGTGATCCTCCTGTTTACAGCCTCCCAAATGCTGGGATTATAGGCATGTGCCACCACACCCAGTCTCAGTCACCATTTCAGCGAGCCAGCATGCCAGGGATCAAACCTTGATCCCTGCACCTGCATAAGCAGGCACTTTAGTCTGCTGAGCCATCTGGCTGGCCCAAAGTTTATGTTTGTTTGTTTCTATTTCCAGTACTGGGGATTGGATGCAGGACCTTGTGCTTGTCAGGCAGGTGCTTATGCCACTGAGCTATCTCCCTAGCCCTGGCACAAATTTTCTAAGGCATTATTAATATAGGTAAACTGATCAGGAGGGCTACAACTGAATGTATATATGGCTTCTATGTGACAGCATCAGTTTTGCCTCTTACTGGAAATAACATAGTCGGTCATGAAAATTTTCTTTGTAAACATCTCTGAAAATTATTCCCATATGCTTAGTAAGCACAGGGACTGGGGTTCGATCCCTGGCACTATGTGCTGTGCTGGCCCCAGTCCTGGGCAAGCTGAGCCGGCCACCAGGGCTGGGTATGATGGCACATGCCTATAATCCCAGTGCTGGGGAGCTGAAGACAGGAGGCTCCCTATGAGTCTTTCATGCAGTCTAAAAACTACTTTCTGATAAAACCTAATATTTATTATTAAAATATAACAATGTTCATAATATGTATTGTAGAGAAAAAATAAAATTATATAAAAGAAAGAGAACTTCTTTTGCATTCTTATGAGTCTAAGCTAATGGTTGTAAATCTGGTCATTTAAAATACTGTGCCTGTGTGCACATCATGGTTTTACACTCAATAATGTTTTCATCATAACTTTTGTCACTTTTTCTTTTGTTTAAACTTACAGAAAAATTTACTTTTTTATATATAAGAAATACATTTGTTTTGGGTAGTTGGTACATGTACATGAGATATTTGAATTTTTTATGTTGCTTTCTTTCTCTCTTATCTTCTTTTCTAGATCCTCTTCCAATTTGAAAAAGATCTATCTCCATGTTTCCTGTATCTATCTTTTATTTTACTTTAATTTACTTTATTTGTTTATTTTTGTGGTACTGGGGATTGAACTCAGGACCTTGTGCTTGCCAGGCAAGTGCTTATTCTACTGAGCTATCTCTCTGGCCTACTTTAGGTTTATCATGTAAGAGAAACCATATAATATTTAAGCTTGTGTGTTTCATTTATTTCACTTAACATTATGTCCTCAAGATACATCTGTTTTCCTAAAAATGACTCAAATTTATCCTTTTTTTGTAGCTGAATTCTTTCACTCAAAATTAGTTTGTGTGGGGGTTATAATTTGTACATTTTAATATTTATTCAAATATTTGAATATATAAAGGTATTTTATCCATTCTACTTTTTTTGATGCTATTACTCTGTAGTTTTGAGGATCAAACCCAGGGTTTTGTCCATGCGAAGTACTTGCTGTACTATGGAGTCACATCATCAGCCCTATCCATTCTACTCTCTTTTTAAAAATTTATTTATTTTTTAAATTTTATTGAGAAACAAATAGTAATGAGACAGTTTCAAAAGCAATTAGTAGGACAGTTTCAATAATTAATACATTGCATATTGTTGTCTTCATAGTAGTTATTCATAGTATAAGATGCAGACATGATATCTTGTCGAAATACTATTAGTATAAATCTTTCTTCTCACTGAATTAAGAGAAAGTAGCAGAATATCTATCCTAACTATTTTGTATATATAGATACAAAATGATCCTGCATTTGTATCCCCTTTTTTTGTTTAGTTTTGCCAGAGAAGGGTATTTCATTGCCATTTAAATATTATAGGTGCGTGAATTCAGCAAAATAATCCAATCTAATCCACTAGTGCATAATAGTAGTGGGTCATCTGTAAGACTGGCAATGTCAGAAGTTGTTGACTTGAGCCATTTACAGCGCAGTATATTAATTATCCTTCTTTATAGTAGAATAATACTCCATTGTGTATAAATACTACATTTTCTTCATTCATTATCTGTTGATGAACATATAGGCTACTCTCACTATCTAGCCATTGTGCTGCTATACACATGAGTATGTATGTATCACTGTAATGTGATGTCATTCTGGAAGATACCTTGGAGGGGAAAGGCTGGGTGAAAAGGAATTTCCAGTTTTAGTTTTTGGAGGACTAGTGGTTGTATTAGTTTACATTCCTACTGACATTGTGGAAGAGTTCTTTTTTCCCTATAGCCTCACAAGCATTTGGTATTATTTGATTTCTTGATGATATCCATACTTTATGGAGTAAGATGGAATTTCAGTGTTGTTTTAACTTACTTTTCTCTAATGGTCAGAGATATGGAACATTATTTTATTTATTGGCCAATGAAACTACATGTGAGAACTACTAGTTTCAGTTGCCCACTTTTTGACTGGTACTTCTAATTTTTTTTGGGGTGATGTCTAATTTTTTGAGGCTCCTATGCATTCTAGACATTAGTTCTCTATCCAATGTGTAGTTCTAAAAATTTTTTCCTCCATTTTATAAATTGTCTTTACATTCTGTTATTTACTTTGTGTTGAATTTCTCAGTCAAAAGGTATGATGCCATCTTACTCAACTGCAAACAGAAAGATATGTTGTATAGTGGAATTGAAGAAGATTTATATTTTGAGTCAGGGAGTTAATTCTGGATTGTTTCTTTCCTCTGGCTTGACTTAGTTCTCATGGTGCCAAAGTTCCTCAGATTTTAGAAGCAAGAATACTCAGTTCAGATTCTGGATCTGCTGCTTATTAGCTACTTAAATTCAATCAAATAGTTGTGTGTGTATGTGTGTGTGTGTGTGTGTGTGTGTGTGTGTGTGTGTCGCTCAGCCCTCTCAGGGGCAGGACTGGGGCAGCATGTGGTGCCAGGGATCGAATCATGGTCTCTGTGCTTGCCTAAACTTGCCTAAGTAGGTGCTTTAGATCCCTGAGCTATTTCATTGGCCCTTTAATCAAGTAGTTTAACGTGCCTTTCTGGTGCTCCTATCTATAAAATAGTGGTCATAATATGTTTTCTATAAAGGGTGAGGGCCTGATTGTTGTAGGGGCTCGCAGAATGCTTATTGCACGTGTAGGAGTATGCATATTGGTGGAGATTGTAGTGGCTTTCACCCTATGAAGACTTTGTTAGTCACCAAGTGTCTATTTCATTACACATTCAGAAAGTGGGGATAACTAAAAGCTGGTTTAGTGGACGAGCTGGAGCCCACTGCAATGTAGAGTTGATGTAGGACTCTGACTTATGACCTAACCCTGTGGACACTGCAAAGCTTGCAGTGGCACTTTAGATTTCTAAAAATTAGTATCACTGTAGGGACAGTGTTTGGTAATCTCCGAAAGGTTTGGTGTTTCTTTTTTCTACAGACTAGTAAGTAGCTACAAGTAGTTTTTGAAGAATTAGAAGAATACTTGTGCAATTTTGTGGTCTCTTTTGAGGCAAATTCATCATCACAAATTTAAATAGCTAGGAAAAAGACAAAGGTTATAACATATCTTTATTTTTTATTAATTTATTAAACAGCAGGGTGAACATTTCTCTAAAAGATAGAGCACAAGAAGAAACATTTTGTTGACTTTGCCTGAACTTTTTCAGCTAGAATTATGGTCTGGGTATTTCAAGGGCAAATCACTCAATCTCTGGCTCTCTAGAGATGTATGAAATAGTATTTATAATAACTGATATCAGAAGCAATAAATGAAAGAAAGTCAAGAGAATCCTTCTCTTATATACCAGAAAGTAGCTGACAAAGGTATTAAGACAAAGGTTTCGTGGCCAGTAAAGGTCAACTTGTCATCTTTGTTCCAGTTTCCAGTCCCTCTTAGGAGTTAGGGCAATAGGCCAAACACGTGCCTTCTGATTATCTAAAAATGAAAAGAAGCTGTGAACCCAGGCCACTTTAAAGTGAGCATGATGCTCTACAGTGTTTTTAAGTTAAAGGAAAATCCAATCTGTCCTTGGTCCTAAGTCTAATTGAAAGCTGTAGGTTTGGTTGTTGATCTATTGTGTATTTACTAGTCCTTGGTTGATTTTCTGTTGTGTATTTTAGTAGTCTTATGGATCATGCGGGGCTTCCTTCCTTTTCTGAATGCATAGTGTTATTACTAACAAGCAAGGGCATGGGTCAGTGGGAATGAGAAGCAAAATGCTTTGAAGAAAACACAAATTACAAAACGTGATGAGTAACTGATAGCTTAATGAACCACAGAAACAGTCCAGAAACCTCATTTGCAAGTAAAAAGAGCACAGCATTGCTTTGCTGGCCTGAAAGTGACCTGTGAGTTATGCGCTCACAGCACTGCCTGTCCAGGTTGATCTGCTTATTTCAAACAGCTCATTTGAAATCTTTGTGGCCAAGGTTCATGCGCCAAGACATTTAAGAATAATCTCATTTCTAATTTTAGATAATTGCAAGGCCATAAGTTCTCTTCTTCTTTAACTTAATATAATACTTATTAGGTATTTTATCTGATTAAGATGTAGATCTAGTTGCTTTTTTTGCTATCAGTTGAACTCAGGACCTTGAGCTTGCCAGGTAGGTGCTGTGCTGCTGAGCTGTTACCTGGCTCTAACTAATTTTTTTTTCTTTTAAAGACTACTATGTATTTAAAAATGGCAAACACATTAGTATTATAACATTCCTGCACTTTCTTTTTTCCCACTCTCTACTTCTGACATCTGTTAAGAGTTTCAAAATAACAAATGAACAAAAATCAAAACTAGAAAAATGTTTCTATAGCATACTTGAATAGGATATTACATTTTATGTTTTAAAAACTAAGTATAGTGGTTGATACACTGTGTCAATTTGAGAAGTTAAGCTTAACTAAATTGACCCAGCAATTCCACACCCTAGGGCACGGGTGGGGGGGGAGGCTCCACCCTAAAGTGACACTTCACCTAAAGGATATAAAGGGGAATTGAGAAAGTCTAGAGAGTTCCATTTCCTTGATGGAGCTCTGGTCTTCACAGGCAGCGTGGATGTCATCTGGCTTCTAGTGAGGACTCTTCAGCCTCCATCTTGGGCCCTTCAGCCCTCCTGTGTAGACTTACCAGTCTTCCATCACAGACCCACTGGCCTCCTTCGGACTTGCACGGAGCACTGCAGTGAATTCTACACCTTGTACTGAATCCTTCAGTCTCTGGTGTGCAGACGCCCTCTGCACGCTTCCTCATCCAACTGTATGGCTGACAGGCATAAGCTAATTTATAGTTTCTTATATATTTGTACATGTTGTGTTATATCTGTTCCTCTAGTAAAACTGTGACTAATATTAAACTATTATTACATATAACTTTAGGTATCAACTTTATTTTTTTTATTAAAAATTCCCTTCATTTGACATTTATTTTCAGCAATGATCATGACATAAAACAACAACAACCCATAAAGAAATCTCAGAGTGAATTTTTTTTTGAGCTCTGTAGGTATAATCATGTCAGCATAATATATATATATATATATATATATATATATATATTTATATATTTAATTTTTTTGAGGTTTTTTTTTTATTAGTCTATGTTCCCAATTCACAGGGGCTGCATTCCTTATGGGGAGTTGGTACATAGGTATGACACATTTTAATTCTCTTTTCAAACTCTTTCTTTCTTTTTTTTTTTTTTTTGGCAGAATTGGGTGTTGAATTCAGGCCCTTGCACTTGCCAGGGAAGTGCTTGTTCTACTGAGCTATCTCCTTGACTTCTCAAACTCTTTCCCAACCTTCTTCTTCTCTTAATTTCCTTCCCTTATGAGAAAGATCTATCTCCTTAGTATTATCTGTCTTTTGTTTTGCTCTTTATTTATATTTTTGTGTTTTTCATATAGAAGCAAACATGTGATATGGTTTTGAAAGTAATGCCCATTCTGAGACAATTTTCCATGCTTTTTTCCCTCTTAATCTCTTTCAGCATAATTTTGACCTATAATGCACAGAATAACTTTTAAATTATTCTCTGTGTTGATAATTTCATTTCAAATTCATATATTCAATATCTTTGAACCTATTTCAACAATATTTTTCACTGATCCCTTGAAATTCACATTTAACATTTGAAGGTCATATACAAACCTGCTTTGTGCAATTTCTTCTTTTTTATTTACTTATGTTATTAACTTTGAGGGCATTTGACACTTAGGGGTAAGTGAAGGTGTTCATAGAACAGTATAAACTATCTCTTTACTATTTGTATTTGGAGATCCCTTAACATTCACATTTATTGATGTACTTTAAATGTCATTAGCTGGCTCCAAAGGACTAGGGCTTTGAGAACATGAGTCTCTGTAAGAAGAGTACCACTCAGGCTATAAATGTAGATACAGTTCAGTGAAAAAAGAGCTGAAGGTACATTTAGGAACTGGTGGGATAAAACCCTTTAATTACACTGACTGGGCCTTCCTCTCTAAGGTGAAGCAAATGGCATCCTAAATAAAGAGGGGCTTACCTAGGTGAGTTGGCATTATTTGGAGAAGATGAGGGCAAATATCTTGGTTCTTAAGGTGGAAGATGGTGGGCTCTGGACATGGCAGGACAGAACCAATATAGGTTGTCTAAGAAAAGTCTTGGTAACTAACAAAACAAGGCGTAGCTGCTAGGGCATGCTCTTAATTAGGTGGAATGCATGAAACTGTTGATATGATCTGAAGAGATAGCTCAGTGCCTGAAGGGCCTGTCTGGCAAGCACAAGATCCTGAGTTCAATCCTTGGTCCAAAAAGAAAAAAAAAAAAAAAAAAAAAGAAGAAAAGAAATTGCTGGTAATGGACCATTTTTGACCTAGATAAAAGACAAGTTCCATAAAGCTAGATTTACTAACCTCTGTGCTTTGATTTCAATAAAACATTTATGAAGCTGCCCAGAGATATGATGTAATCTCAACTGGCCTGTGGCTTCAGCTTGAGGACGGATGTGGCTTGGTGTTACTGTGGCTGGAGTCTCCCTACTGAGTGTGAGGACTGGAGGGCTCTATCCCTGGCTCCAGCCTGCCCGTTGTGTTCATGGACGTCTGAGCTAAAGCTGAGCTGAGCATACTTATTAAATTTAGAGGGAATATGAATTAAGAAGCATAACTAATATGGAATCTAAACTCTAAATGACCTTAGCTAACTGAATCTCAAAGCTGAAATTCAAGAATTAAGTAAAAATTCTTTGTTTCTTATTTCCTTTATTTTACCCATTTATTTATATGATATAGATACATTATACATATATACCAGTTCTCCAAAACAAGCAACTCTATTATGTATTGCAAACAGGAAGAATGGTCAGAACATACAATGAATGTTTAAATTTTAAAAATATATTGTAGTAAATGACATTGCCCTTAATCCTCCTCAGAATACTCCTCCTTACTTTGAACACACTTACCTCATCATTCTTGCCACTTTCAAAGTAGTTCTAAAAGTTCTGTTTTTTGTTTCTCAAAAAGTTATACCCAAACCAAAAAAAAAAAAAAGGCAAAAAAAAAAAAAAAAAAACCAAAGCAAAACAGTGAGTGCTGCTGAATATGATCCAATGGAAAGCTCATAAAACATTACGATGTGTCCTCGTCTACCTTATTCACTGTATC
>PVKA01010786.1:0-63204 GCA_004027165.1 Ctenomys sociabilis
AACAAGGAGTTAGAAGATGGCACTGGAGTGTTGTGGCAGCAAGGCGATCAGGTTATAGCACTGCCAGTTCAGATTTGTGGCTGGGAAAGACACCAGGAAAGCCATTGTGAGGCACATGGGGAGCCGTGCCTCCAGCCCTTGGGGCAGCGGAGCGCCTTGGTCAGGTTCTGACGTGCTTGGGCCGCTGTTAAAGGGCTCTGCACGTGAAACTCATCAGGGCTGCTAAGCAGGCTCGTGGCACGATTTTAGGACATTCTTTTCCTTCTCTGGAGATGAGATAAACCTTGTCGCTCAGAGCTATGCAAGTGGCCTTTTTAGGTAGGTTTTATAAAGTTCCAGCGTAAAAAGAGATGATTTCCATCAGCTATAGGCTTGCAGCGGAATATCAAGAAATCAAAAGAACAGAGATCAAAGAAAATTGCTGAACTAGGTGTTAGATGCAGACATTGATTTTCCTCCAGTTGTACTTTTAAAAAAATCTACAAAAATGGTAAGGTATACAACAGTTGAATTTCTAATACTTCCCTCAAGCAGCAATAGCTTCTTTCTTGTTCCTACATGTAGAAGCAGTTTTGTATGACATGATATAATAAAGCAGACCCTTATACTGTCCATATTTTCTTATCAAAACTCTAAGACAATCTACCAGAAAGGGGCTTTCTTAACTCTATTGTACAGAATGTGATTTTTTAGTGGTGATACTTGTGACTAAACTTGATATCTCAACAACATTACTTCCTGGGAATCTGGAAAATGCTAATATAAAATTGATCACTGTTTTTCTGTGATGTTTAAATGTTACAGAATAGTATTTATCTGCTTTACTGCTAAGACTTCACTCACATTAAATTAGTCCTATGAATTACCGATGGTACTTAAGGCTTAAATGCACAGCTTTATGAAAATACCAATTTTGTTTTCAGATATTTCATGCATATGTAATATTTCAGTGTAGATACCAGCAGTGTTTTAAAATATATGATACTGTTTTGTTGTTGTATTCCCTTATTTTCATTTCCAAGTACATGTAACTTAGAACAGTCCTTATCAAAACAGGATGATGGCGTTATTAGATGTAACTGCAAAAAGCTCTTCTTACTAGAATATTAAATCTCAGGGTATTATCTTCTAGAAGTCACTAGGATTGTCTTACATTTCTTTGTGCTATATTTGTCAGTTTAATAAATCAGGCTGATAGACTTAAAAACATAACTATCTGTAGTTCATTTTCTAAGCAGTCTAATCTTCCCCATTATATAGCACATGTTATAAGTCCACTTAAGTAAATACTGTTAGCATTGATTTCTGTAAATTGCAGTGAATTGAATGTGGCATAGAAATACCTCATTATATGGACCCTTTGAAACAATAATTTTATTCTAAGTTTTAATGTTTCTTCTGTTTTTCTGAAAGATTCATGGCATGGGACAGTCACTTTGAAAATATTTATATATTATCAGATAGATTATTTAGATGTCAATTTCTATTCCACCTTTTATAATAATGCTTACTAGTCTACCTCCTTGTTTTCAGTTCTGTTTCAAAATCTTTAGTTCAATGTGTTTTTTCCTTTTCTTCTTGTGTGTCACAGACAGGATCCCGGGAACACTCGAATCTCTCCGTTCCTTCAAGAGCAGCTCTTCCCGCTGACACAATCAGTGTGGGGAGCTTTTTGCCCTTGCAAGCTGAACTTGATACAACATATGCATTCTTAAAGGAGACGTTTATAAAGAGCGCACCCCACTCTCTAGCGTCGTCTCAGTCCTCCCCAGTCACGATGTCTGCTAATGCCAAAGGACCAACTCAGGCTGGATTATGACTTCATGACACAGAAATGGAGGAAGAGTTACCAGTACAATTAAAATTATTTGAAGGGGGATTTTCTTTTCAGGTGAATTTTATTTTAGCACAGGTGGGGGTGGATTTTTGAAAAATTGTACAATGTCTTGATATGTATGGGCATCTCGGTCTCAAATAACAAAATAACCCACTTTTTCTCTCTTAAGTTTTATTTATTATCACAGTTCCTCATTTTTATGTAACATATTTTTAAATGTTAAAGAATGACACATTTTGGGTAATTTCCCTCAGACTTAAAAAAATCAATAAGCCATTTTAGTCTCTATCTATCAAAGTTGTTTCATACTTGTCTATTTTAAGGCAGGCCTGCAGTACTTTAATAGGATTGAGAGAGCTATTTGAAATGTATGCCAATGATTCCTGTCATTTCATGGCAGCCCTGCCATGGTTCACTGAGCCCCTCTTCTCTCTTGTCAGCTCGACTGAAGACAAGCATTTAGTTGCAAACTTTAAGCAGGTTGTGCAAAACAGAAATGATGTGACTGCTTCTCCTCCTGCACAATCATGTCACTCCTGGTCAGTGTGAGAAGGGCAGGTTGCTCCTTGTAAAGCTACATGATACCACTTGCCCATTTGAACAAGTTGAGTTAACTGCTGAATCTGGTCCCTGCAGGCATCGAAAACTCATCCTTTTATCAAGTCTGCATCTGATAAGAAAGTAGAGCAGTCGCACTGGGGGGATTTCTGTGGTCCGTTCAGGCACTTTATAAGGACAGTTCCCACACTAGTTTAGCAGGTAATGTATTTAGTATAAGTGAAAAAAACTTCAAGGTAATGGCTGCTTTGACCTTCAAAATAGACTCTTTTTTTTTTTGTTGTTGTTGTTGGTAGGACCCAAGAGTGACGCCCATCTTTGATGCTGACAGAATTTAAAACAAGGCCATTGCCCTGCATTTTCTGCCTTGTAGCACACAAAAGTAAAATTGTATGTCAGGGTGAGATGTCGGGGAGCTGACAAGATGCCCCAGTGACATTTCAGCTAGAAAGAGCAAGTGTCTTGCAACCAAGTGGTCAAATATCAAATAATAGGTCAAGCAGGAAGGAGCTGAGTTCTAACCACAGAGAGGTTTCTAGTAACTTACTTGACAAGCTTTTGGGTGCTTTGTGGCTTGACAAAGTGATGTTCTGTTGGGTATCGCTAGACAGACTGTTCTTTATCGCCTTCAGAAGATCAGACATTGACATTGATTAAACTCTTTAACCCTTAAAGGTTAAATCCTTGCAGTTTGCATCATGGTAAGTGAAGAACAAAAGAATATTTGTAATTTATATTTGTTTTTGTTTTAATCATTTCACTCCCCAGTGATACTAACTTCTGATGTAAACTGTAGATTTTGACAAGCACTTTGTTACAAAATCTATATGTTTTTTTTTCAGTGAGGAGGTTTCCCATTATGGATACATTAAAAATAACAATATGTGTTATGGAGTCCATTTAGTTTGTGGTGAAATGTGGCCCAGATACATCCTACTTCTGAGAATTTTTAGTGGCCTTAAAAAGTGAAATCTGTATACTGTTTGTATTGTTGGTCAAATGACCCAAATGGTAGATGCCGCCAGTTAGCACAACACCGTCCCTAGGCTGCCGAGCCAGTCTAGTTTTCGCGTGGAGCATTTTGTATGGAGTAAAATCCTATTTTTTAACAAAACTCTCTTAATTCTTTCCTTAGAATTCTTTTTTAGATGCTTTGTATAATGTGAACTGTATGAAACTCAATCTATTCTAATATAGAGTGTGCATTCATTGTTTTTATACAGATCATAGAATAATTTCTATGCATTCTCTGTCATTCTGTGCAGTGACTAGGCTGTCCTCCACATGGAAATTAATAAGTAGTCCTTTAGTTTATGTGTGATCATTGAGCATCCATTCTGGCATTATAGAAAAAGTGTTACTCTGTGTAACTCACATGTCCGTGTTTCTGTGTGTATGTTTGTGTTAAGTCTATTTCCAGATTCTACTAATTTAAGAAGAATAAGCACCTTTGTAAAATGTGCCTTGGACAGGCTTTGGTCTGCTTGCCTTAATTTTACAGTCTGTTAATGGGATAACTACAAAAATAAATGTATATGTCTCTCCATATATGTGAGTACCTGAGCTTCCTGATAGGTTTTACACAGTGAATTCTGAACTATAAATTCAAAAAGATGATTAAATCAAATTGAAGCATGCCACATTCGTCAGCAGCTAGGTGCTGAAGGCTGTAAAACTGCAGGACGAGCCTCCCGAGCAATCGTTAGCATGCACTACCAGATACAGTAATATTTATACCACAGGCTTTTGCCCCAGAAGTCAGACCCAGCAGGAGGAGCAGATTTAATGACGTGTCCCATGGAGATCTAAGAGCTCTGGGCTGTGCCTGAGCACCTCAGTGACCAATTGCTGCATATTTGAGACGCATAATGCGTTGGCAGGGACAGGTGCTCTATCGGCTTCTCTAACTCCTTACGAATGATGTACAGACTACACACTTCTCAGGAGAGTTACTTCAAATATTTTTGTAGGGGGAAAGGATGTTTTACTTTACACCTCCGTGTGCAGATTTTCTTGCTAACCTTCTGTGATCTAGAAAAATGCCTATGTCATGCAACACTATCAAAGGGATTCTTGAAGTTATTGTCCTGATACCTAAGTCACACTTATTTAGTGAGAATTTGTCAGTATTTTAAATGTAAATATTTTGGAATGATATAATTGCACAAAGATTTAGGAAATTGCAGGAATTATTAATTCAATAATAATTTAATGATGTTAGTTTAAAAACACTTAAATAATAGAGTGATCACTTTACCATTTTTATCAAATGTCTGACTTTTATTAAACTTAGGAACTATTTTTTTATGTCACATTTATAATATAAGCTACTATGGGATGTTTAATTAGTTCATTAACTGTTTTCATGTTACTTTACAGTTGCATCTGAATTCATTCTATAAATCTTACTGAATAATACATTGTGTTTTACTCTTATGTGTTTTTATAGACATATTTTCTAATGTAGAAGTTGGAAGGTTGTTAACATTTATTCAGCAACTATTATATTCCAGCCAGTATAGCAAAGCTCTGATGCTCGTACAACAAATATCTGGGAAAGGAATTTGAATCACATTTTATAGATGAATAGCTGAGGAGCTAAAATATTAACCATTTTACTTCCTGAAATCACATATGAGCTGTAATGTGTAATTCCAAAGCCTATATTACTTTGGCAAGTCTGCTTTCCAGAAAAAAATTAAAAGAAAGATTATCCTGACCAGTTAGTAATAATTTTGAAAAGTTTTAGGTTGAAATCTATATTTCCTAGCCGGGCGTGGTGGCGCATGCCTGTAATCCCAGCACTAGGGAGGCTGAGGCAGGAGGATTGTTGTGAGTTCGAGACCAGCCTGAGCTACAAAGTGAGCTTAAGGCTAGCCTGAACTGCACAGTGAGACCCTGTCTCAAAAAAAAAAAAAAAAAGAAAAAGAAATCTATATTTCCTATCCATTGAATAGGTACAACAAAATAATACTTATTAATAGCATACATGCAGCTGTTGGCTGAAAGAACAGTTAGGTTTGTATCCATCTTTGACAAGAACCAAATGCTTACTCTGGTCCAGTGTTGCTGGCTCGGCCTGAGCACCACAGAGACACTGTCAGAAGCAGACCCCTTGGTGTCTACTGATGCCCGGCCAAATGTGCCAAGTTATCACCTCCACTGAAATGGAGTAATGACACAGGCTGTGTGCAGCTGATCCAGGTAAGATTGATTGGGTAACTTCCAGAAAAAATTTGTAAAATGCATTTTTCTGGGCCAGAGTGGTAGACTGGGGAAAGGCTAACTGCATTATAGGCCCTGAAGCCCTGGGGGTCCCCTACATGGCCCAAGGGTGGGCATTCTCCTGCATTGTCTGCGTGAGCCCCACACGCAATAAAGGGCATCACCCTAAGAGAGGGAGAAAGGCATTGATTTGGTTACAAGGAGGAGGGGGATGATGGAGATGAACTGCAGGGCTATGCAGAAGGGGCCAGCTCTGAGGAACCCAGGCAGTGCGCCAAGCTGAAACGGATAAGGCAATGGGTCCTTCTCTCTGTGGTTTCAGAACTTTCTGAGAATAAATCTATGTTGTTAAATCTCGAGTTTGTGGTAATTCATTACCGCAAATAAATACAACCAGCACACATCTAGCATTTCTTGAAAACATGATTACTAATCTTAAAATATGAGTGAACAGTAAAATTATTCCTGCTTAAAAATACTGACCTATCCCCCTACTGGGAATTTTCCAAGAGGAACTGAAAACATATCATAGTGATGTAAGTGTACCTATATTTATAGCAACACAATTTGTGATAGCAAAATCTTGGAAACAACCAAGATGTCCATCATATGAGGAATAGTTGAAAAAAGATGTGGTATTTCTATATAATGGAGTATTACTCAGCTATAAAGAATGATAAACTTGAAGCATTTATATTGAACTGGATGCCACTTGAACACATACTCATAAGTGAAATAAATCAGACACACATGTGAAAATATCATACAGTCTCCCTAGTATAAGAAGACAAAAGAAGAAATACAAATAGAAATGTATAGCGACAACTAAAAACAGTTGAGTCAGATAGTTAGGGCAAACTGAACGGCATATGCTGCAGGGTACCAATCAGCTTTTCTTCTGGATGGTTAACAACCTAAGTTCACAGATCAAAATAGGAGAAATAGAAGAGCTGCAAGGCCAGCCAACATTTTGGTCCTAGCCTTTCAAGGTCAGCAAAGACTCAGGGCATAGGAGAACCTGTACTGTAACATCATGAAACTCAGTTGTGCCCCAAATTTTCTGATCAAGGAGATTATGGAGCCACAGAGGAAAGAGATTGATGATGTATAGAGTGCCTAGGGAGAGTCACATGGAGAGAAAACTTTCTCTCAGACTCTCATAGAGAGCAAACTGGTCAAGCATTGGCCATGACTCATCTGCATGGATGATACAAAGGATCTACAGAGTAAGGTACAGGATTATAAATAAACCCCAAGGGGACTTAACTGTTCTCATCAGAAACAAAAGCTACATCTTTTGGTGTATAGGTCTTGATCTATCTCCGTCTTAACCATCCAGCAGAAAAATATAAAAATGAGGTATATAACGTGGGACCATAATAATAAGTTGAGCTGTAAATGGCTATAGTCAACAACTTCTTCAGATAACTCATTATTATTGTGGAATGCTGGACTGTGTTGGATTGTGTCACCGAGTTCAGGCACCTAAATTGGTTTAATAACAATGGAGTGCCCATCTTTGACAGGTCTAGACAAAAAAAGGGGTATACAAAGGAAGAATCATGATGTGTGTGTGTATAAACAGTACAATTAGGATAAATATGCTGTGCTTCTGCATAATTCTATGAGAAACAAGATTTGCATTAATAGTGGTTGGACAAGATATTAAGTTGGTTTCTAGTACTATGGACAAACACTAGGGAGATAACGAGGTAGAAAGTATTATTGAGTCTGTGATATAATTGTTATAAAAAATAAGATAAGTATATAGCTACATTATCTTCATTCACTGATTAGAGACATCTGCTATAATAATGCCTGTAAGTATAATATCATGTATGTACCTTGTACAACACCAAAACATTACAAAAACATTTTGCAGTGTATTCATTTATTGAATCTGTCCTGATAATTTGTCTTAAAACTATCTCATTGCTATTTGTTCTTAAATAAAAATAATAATAAAAAAAATAATTTACACAAAAAAAATACTGATCACTTATTTTCCTAACTTGAATTTCCAAATTTGTTTTTAGGTCTCAATTTCATATTGAAATTTCCAGTTAATAAATAGTGACTGTCTGTACTGAGCCTCACTCATTGTCATTTTTAATTATTCTTCAATTAATGTTATTTCAAATGCAATTAAAATTGAAATGTAATTTCTACAGCTTTAAAAGGTATCACATTTCCAGTTTTCCTAAAATACTACTTTGGCTGGGGAGATAGCTCAGTGGTTTAAGACCTGCCTGATGAGCACGCTTGTAAGCCCAGTGCTGGGGAGGCTGAGACGGTAGGATCACTACAGGTCTGAGCTGCTAGGGAGATGCTGTGCCAAACCTACTTTTGATTGTTCTTATGTGGTTCATTTTTATTGCCATATTTTTATAACTTTATTTCAAAACAATTCAACATTGAAAGAACTAATGCTACTCATAGTTTAATTATTATTCAGAATTTGAAAGTCTTAAATGTACCAGAACATTTTTCTTTATTATTTGATCGTGAGTTTCCTTGGTATCCATTTTTTGTTACAACCAAAGTGAAAGAATTTTAATAATTTACAACAATGAAATCTTGAATTTTTTATTGTGTAATGTTTGAATCTGCTTCTTTTTACTTTAGCAGGAGAACACCAATTTTAATTGAACTGTGTTCAGTATTTTCAAACCTAAAATAATGAATATCTAAGCCTAGAGTGATAGATATTTTGAGTACAGCCACAAAGAAAAGAAAACAAAAAGATAAGCTTCCGGTTGTGTAACAGCACATTTGGTCTCCCTTGTTCAATGGTGAGATGTACGCATGTACCTATTGGCTGACCACCATTTTTTTTTGAACCTTGAAAATTTTGTTGTTAGACTCTTTTGGGCCATGGAATATGCTCATTGGCATAGCCACATATCAGACCCCTGTCCTTTGAGTTCATACTGTGAATGTTTAATGCTTTTTTTTCAGGTCCACTCCTTGCATAATCTTGTTTTTTTAGTTGTTTCCTAAACAGATGGACTCTGAAAAGTCTCCGGAGCTGTATCTTGTATGCAAATTTCTTTCCCATTGACATTGCAGTGAGCGGGTCTACTCTTCATCCTTGATACTGAATTGCTGTTGCATACTGTGAGTTGTAAACTATTTGGACCCAGTACAGAAAGGAGTTTGGCCCTTTCCTCTGACTCATCTTGTGTGTAGCTGTGGTAGGTGCTTGGGCTTCTGCTTGCAAAGCACTGGCCTCGTGGCAGGCAGCAGAATCCCCACATAAGACTTTGGAAACTGCTGGGCTTCTATCATCTGAAGACAGTCTTTTTGTGATTTAATTGAGTCATGCTTCATTGTCTTTTATTACATGTTAATGCCAGTGAAATGCTGACTGTTGACAGAGGCTTCCTAGTGCGGCAGCCCCAGAAATTTTGTGCTGCTCTAGGAAGCTATGTAAAATAAAGCCTCCTTTAGGTATGAAGAAGGCTCATCTGACAGGTTAAGAGCCATCAGATATGCATAAATATTCATTAGTGACAAGAGTGTACAGTGAGTACCTGTCTTCTATATTTTGGGTATCAACATACAGGAAAAATCTTAAATGTGACCCACAGTGATGGAATTACATTGGGTGCCAGGAAAAAGAACTACAAAAATAAATAAATAAATAAATAACATAGGATGTATAATGGACATTTTTGTCTCTTCAAAGAATAAGCAAAATGTGATACGCTTTTTTAAAGCTTACTTCTGGTCTAAAAGTAAGGCTTCTCCAGTAAAACTGCACATGGAAAAAGAGCTTGGACACATCCTGGAAGTTAGGTAGGACATCAAGTTTAAAGGCAACAGTGCATTCTAGTGGCCTTAATGTGACTGTTGAATTTACTGGCACTGTTTCTTTGGTTGCAGAAGTGCCACCTCTGGGCTGAGGAGAAATAGTCTAAATGCAGCCTGTTTTCTGGAGATAGTGATCAGAGATTCCTGTGAAGCACAGTTCATGTATTTTTAAAAATTGTTATTTATTTGGTACAGTGTCTCAACACACAGCTCAGACTCATAGTGATCCTCCTGTCTCAGCCTCTCCAGTATGGGATTGCAGGTGTGTGCCACCACGTCTGGTTTTGGTGGCTGGTACAACATTCAGTACCAGGGACTGAGCTCCGGTCCTTCCGCTTGCCAGGCAGGTGCTTAGACCGCTGAGCTATTTCTCTGGCCCCCAAAACTTGTATTTTGATTTACAATTAAGCTGTTTTCTGATGGTGAATGGTGATGGTATTCTCACTGAAATGTGCTGGCTCCTAAGGGCGACACATACCACATTGCTTACATGACCAGTGCCCAAGCATGCAGGGATACATGAATTGCCCTGACATGCAGACTGCAATCCACTTCAGAGTTGCTTGACAATGAGTGGGCCTTTCTATTTCTTTAATCTATACAAATGCAGAGTCCATATTCTCCCTGAGAGATTCTCCTGGGGAAGTCCAGCACAGCCTTTGCTGTGCATCAGGTTAATCAGAGTAGAAACCCTCTTTTACTTGTTCGCTAAATAATTTTTGTAGGTGACAGCTGCCCACTGACTAGGGCTGTGTGCTCTGCAGCAATTCTGAGGTCAGCACCCAGGTTAGTGGATTGATTTTTTTTTTAAGTTACAGCTTTATTGAGGTGTCATTCCCATAACATACAATTTGCCCTCTTATCATCTATAATCCATAGTTTTTAGAATATTTGCAAGAATGTACAGCCATTGCCTCTAATTGCAGAACATTTAACTTACACCAGAGAGAACCTTTGTTCTCTCTGCACTCGACCATCTCAGCTCCTGGTGACCACGATCTACCTCCTGCTTCTATGGATTACACACTGTGTGTGTCATGCATGTAGAGTCCTGCATACTGCCTTTTACACCCAGCCTCTTTCACTGAGCATGGTGCTTATTCAGTCTGTGACATTTACTCATGTTGCAGCATCCATCAGCGCTGTCATTCTCTTTTAAGTGTGCTATTATGCCGTTACAGGGAGATAAGGTACTTTGTTTATCCTTCAGTTGATTGGCATTTGGTTTGTGTCTATTTTGGATGGAAATTATGAAGAATAATTGTATCAACATTCATGTACAAGTTTTTGTGTGGGCTGAAGTTTTCATTTCGCATTGAAATATACCTAGTAGAATTGCTGGATCAACTCACAAGTTTAGGGTTTGGAAGGATTTTCAGACTATTTTTTAAGGTGTTACACTGTTTTATGTTCCTACCAGAAACCTCTGAGAATTCTAATTTCTCCACAACCTTGACAGCACTTGCTGTTGTCTGTTTGAGGACAGCCATTCCAGTATGTGTGAAGTAGTTTTTTTTATTGTAGTTTTGATTTATATCTTACCAATAACATGATAATGAACATGCTTGCATGTGCTGAAAATGCACATTTCTTAGAAAGATACCTATTCAGTGCTTTTCTTTTTCATTAACTGGGTAATTTTTCTTTTTATTTACTTTTTGTTATGTGGTACTGGGGATAGAACTCAGGACCTTGCACTTGCCAAGCAGGTGCTTACACCACTGAACTATATCCTCAACACTGTTTTATTCTTTTTATTTTTTTAATGTATTTAGTACAGGGTCTATAGGGTCTCACTACACAGATCAGACTTGTAGTGATCCTTCCTGTTTTTCAGCCTCCCAAGAGCAGAGATTACAGGTGTGCACCATCATACTGAGTCTCGTTTGCTGTCTGAGTGTGTCATGGGGGTGGGGCCGTCATGGCAGGCCTAGGATCAAAACCCTAGCCCCTGCATTTGCCTAAGCAGGCACTTTAATCCACTGAGATATCTGGCCAGTCTCCTCTTTTTATTCTTTAGTTGTAAATATTTTTTATATTCTAGATATATGACTGTTATCATATATAAAATTTCAAAATACTTTCTCCCAATCTTTTGTTTAATTGTATGCTTTGAAACACAAATTTTAATTTTGATGAAGTCAAGTTTACCTGTTTCTCCTTTTGTCATTTTGGTTTTCGGTCCTATCCAGGAAAACATTTCCTAATCCAAGGTCATAGAAATCAAGTCTATATCTTCCCTACATTTCATCTTTTACAAGTATATCCATGATTCATTTTGTGCTAATTTTCATATACAATGTGAAACAGAGGTCTTTTATTTTCACACGATAAGCAGTTGTCTCGGTGTTGTTTATTAAAAACTATCCTTTCCTCATTAAGTTTTATTGGCATCCTTTTAAAAAGTCAATCGACTGGAAGTGTAAGGGTTTATTTCTGGATCTTCAATTCTGTTTTATTGATTTATTTTCAATTCTGTCTACTTTTAGCCAGTATACCACTGTTTTGATTACTGCAGGTTTAAAGTAACTTTTAAAATTGAGAACTATGAGCTTTATAGTCTTTTAACAGACGTTTTAGCTGCTGTGCACAACCTGCGTTTCCATGTGAGTCAGCTTGTCAGTTTCTTTAAAAGATATCCACTGAGATTTTGATACAGATGGTTTTGAATTGCTAGATCCATGGGAAAGAATTTACAGCGGCATCGCCTCTCAGCCGTGGACCTGGCAAGCCTTGTGTTTACTTAGACCTTTAATTTCTTTCAATGATTTAAAAATCTTTTTTCAGTGTGCAAATCTTATGCTTCACTGAACATCTTTCTTAATTGTGTGCGTGTGCGTGTGTGTGTGTGTGTGTGTGTGTGTGTTGCTTTGGACTTTTCTAGATACATCATGCTGTCATCTTAAGTTGAGATAGTTGTCTTACCTGAATACCCTTCATTTATTCTTCTTGCCAAATTGTGCAGGATAGGCTTGAGAGGGACATGCTGTTTGTGCTCCGATCTTGGGAGAACCGGAAGTTTGTGCCATTGGCCAAGGAGTCAGAAATGGGGTTCTCACCTTGTGTGAGATGGATGTGTTCCCTTCTATTCTTAGTTGTTGAAAGTTTTTGATAAGGAAGTATATTCAGTTATGGCAAATGATATTTTCTGTATTTTTAGATGATCTTATGGATCTTATCCTTTATTAATGTGGGTCACAGGGCTTGCTGATACCCGTTGCTAGCAGCAGAGGCCGCCCTCCCTCTCCACACAGGAGTGCTCTATGGTCTCTCCCTCGCTCAGTCGAGGCATCTGCTTAGTCGCTGGGCCCAGAGAGGCAGGAGGCCTTGGAGCGCTGGGCGTGGCCATGCAAGTAGTCCCGGAACCTGAGGATCAGGTTGATGGTATTGTCTCTGGCACTGGCATCGGTGTGGTGGGGGAACAGCATGAAAGTGACATAGACAGTGTTGTCGCCCATGGCAGCACCATGTCTTTGAGCTTGAGAGGAGGTTCCCTGTGACTGAAGAGAACCTGGGGGGGGACTGCATGGCTGGTTCTGTGCCCTTCTTTGAACTACTGAACAAACACCTTCCCGATGACCACGCTGTCGTCATCTTTGAACACCATATTGAAGATGACCGTGACTCTGTCCTTTTTTATATTCAACATATGTGGTTCATCATCCCTGTAATGGATGTCTGCGCTGTCCTCTCCTTCCTTGACCTCTCTTGAAATTGGAAGTATTTCTCAAGGACAGAGGCAAAACAATTTTGCTTCAACATGCCAGCCTGGATACACAGTGGAATCCTTGGATGCAGGCAGATTTTCAAGGTCATGTAGCACAGAGACATTGCATGCTGCTTCTGGATTCACCGAGAAGCTCCATACACCCTCTTTAATCAGCTCCATGATTTAATCAGCTCATCAGCACCATGTGCCTGAAGTTCCCTGTAGAATTTCAGAGAAATACTGACCATCACTTTTGTTTTATCTCTGTTAAGATTTGAGATATAGAGGACCCCATCTAAATCTGCAGATGTCACTTCTGCTGCTTCTGGTTTGTTCTCAGCAGCTGCGTTCTCAGGCTTGAGCACGAGCTTCTCCTCGATGACACAATATGCGGTAGAAACACTTGGCTTCCTCACCACGCTGAGCCATGTGTGCCCAGGTGCCAAGCAAAAAGAAGTGAAAACAGTCCTGGGGAAGGTGGTCTCATCCCGCCACTCCTGGGAACTGGGAAGAAGCACTGGTGGCTGAAGGCCGGACCACTTGCTGCTGGACAGTCGTGGTCCTGCGTACTGCACCTCTCCAGGTTCTAAGGGATTCTCCACTGAGGTCTCATTTTGTACGTGTTTGGAAAATAATCTTCAGAAATGAGCTGTGGTGGCGCATGCCTGTAATCCCAGCACTCGGGAGGCTGAGGCAGGAGGATTGCTGTGAGTTCGAGACCAGCCTGAGCTACAAAGTGAGCTTAAGGCCAGACTGAACTGCATAGTGAGACCCTGTCTCAAAAAGACAAAAAAAAAAAAAAAAAAAAAAAAAAAAAAAAAAAAAAAAAAAAAAAAAAAAAAAAGAAATGAGCTGTGGGTCAAGGACTTCATAGTTTCCAACAATTAAAAAAAACAAAAAAGGAATTCCACTTGATTAACTTAATTCCTTTTCCTTGATAGTCCTTTCTGCACACCCCTTCCCCTACACCCTCTTTTCCAAGCTGTTTTGCTTTGCAATATGTTACTGGTAATGAGTTGCAGGATAATGCAATCTTAACTTGCTTTCTCCTAAGTATTTGAGTTCAGAACTCCTGTATCTAAAGAAATATGGCTGGGGTCATTAATAAAAAAAGTCTTTCTATCTAAAAAAAAAATAAAGTACTTCATAGATACAAACAGCTGCTCCTATACTGAGGAGGGTTTTAGATGTGTTACACAATCAGTTGATATTTTCTGCAAATGTTCAGTTTCAAACTAGGAGTTTAGGTTTACCTTTGTAGATCGCCAAGGCATATTTAAGTGGTTTTCAAAAAAGTTATAATCAGATCCCCAAACTGAATTCAAGCAACAACTGAACATCTACAATTACATGCCATTTTCAAGACTTTGAATGTTCCAGAACAGGTTCTGTTCTCAAAGTTCCTAAACTTCTAACCGCAGCAGTTTCCCCAGCATGTGCTAGAGGGGCCGTTTCAGCCGGGCTCTCCCTCTGGGCGTCATCGTTTGGAATGTGCTCCCCACACAGCAGCCTACACTGGGCAGCGCGGCTCACTCTCTTGGGTGTTTTCCAACCAGATCCCTCTCAGCAGAGACCTTCCAGAACTGGTTCTACCAGCGTCCCTCAGGGCTAAAGCCATTCCCACATCCCCCTTTTCTCCAGTCTTCTCAAACTACAGGAGGCACTTGCTACTTGTCCAAGGTTTACCCTCCTATCTGTGCATCCATTCTGTTACAGAGGAAGTTCTTGGTGTTCCTGGGTGTTGCTATACTGTTTTTTGAAAAATAACTAGTTCACAGTGTCTGCTTATACAACAAGTGGTGTCTTTGAAAATTCCTGTTTTATGTGATGACTTTTAGAGACAGGCTTTTTATTTTTACTTTTTATTTATTTAGTTTTTGTATTTTAGGGAAGGGTCTATACAGTGTTCAGGGTCTCACTATTAGATTGGACTCTAGTGATTCGCCTGTTTACAGCCTCCCAAGAGCTGGGATTACAGGTGTGTGATACCAAGCCCAGTCTCAATTGCCATCTCAGTGTGCCCCAGGGGCAGGGCTGGCATGGCAGCCCAGGGATTGAACCCCCTTGCCCCTTTGCCTGCTTGCAGAAGCTTTAATCTGCTGAGCCATGTGGCCGGCCCTAGACAGGCTTTTTATTTTTATTTTTATTTTTTTAAATAATTTTACTGAGAAACAAATAGTAATGAGACTATTGAATAGTAATGAGACTATGAAACAATAGTAATGAGACACTAATCAGTTTCAAAACTGATTAGTAGGACAGTTTCAATAATATACATTGCATATTGTTGTCTTAGTAGTTATTATACAAGATACAGAAATGATATCCTGTCCACAAACACTATTAGAACAAATCTTTTTATTCATTGAATTAAGAGAATATAGCTGTATATCTATCCTACCTATTTTGAATGTACAGATACAAAATGGTTATTCATTAATACCCCCTATTTTGGTTCAGTTTTCTTAGAGAAGGGTATTTAGCAAAATATTCCAATATAGTCCAGTAGTTCATAATAGTAGTGGGTTTTCCATAGGACTGGCAATGTCAGAAGTTGTTGACAGCTCAGCATATTAATTTGGCTTCATTTTTTATACATCGTTTTTATACTTTTCTGCTGGATGGTTAAGAGCAAGATAACGTAAGACCTGTGTAACAAGAAATGTAACTTTTGTATCTGATAAGGTCAGTCAGGTTCCTTCAGGATTTATCCTGAAACCTTATACTGTACTTTGTAGATCCTTTGTCAGTGTCAGCTATGTGGATGAGTCATGACCATTGCTTGACCAATTTTCTCTCTTTGAAAGCCTGAGAGAATGTTTTTTCTCCATGTGACTCTCCTTAGGTACACTCTACAGCATCAATCACATTCCTCTGTGGCCCCATAATCTCCTTGACCAGAAAATTTGGGACACAACTGAGTTACATGATGTTACAGTGTAGGCTCTCCTATGTCCTGAGTCTTCACTGATCTTGAGAGGCTAAGGTCAAAATGTTGGCTGTCCTTGCAGCCCTTCTTTTTCTCTAATTTTTGGTCTGCAGACTTAGGTTGTTAACCCTCCAGAAGAGAAGCTGATTATTACCCTACAACATATGCAGTTGGGTTTAGCCTAACTGTCTAGACTGGCTTTTTAAAGGAAGTAGCAGCACAGATGAGGCCGTGAGGATGGGCCCTTAGGATGGGGTATCAGCTTTTCCAGAGAATGAGAAACAGATTGCTCCATGCTGTTGTTGGACTCTAGAGTGTTGTGCTCCCCACGAAGGCCCACGTGTCGAGGGCTTGCCCCCTTGCTGTGCCTGGGGAGATGATAGAAATTTTAAGAGATGGTCATGTCTTAGTGTTGTTGGGGAGTGCCCTTGGAGAGCATAGAGGGACCTGCGTCCCTTCTTTTTTACTTCTTGGCCACAAGTTGAGCTGTTTTCCTTTTCCCATGCACTCTAGCTATGATACATGACAGTAGCACAGGCCCAGAAATAACCAGTCATGTAGTGAAATGCATCAGAAAAAAACCTCTAAAACTGGCATCAAACTCTATAAATTTATAAAAGACATTGCATATGGATGGCATTTGTTATAGTATCACAAGGCTGACTTACATTCTCTCTACCTTCTAAAGTTGAAGTGACAAAGTGTTTGCCTGCAAACCAGGAAACAAACCAGGTTTTGAACCTTGGTTTTGGATGACTCAGCAATCAGAATTGTGAAAAATAAATGTTTGTTCCCTAAGGGATCCAATTGGAGGCGTTTTGTTGTTGCTCATGGTGATTAGCGCAGCAGCCACACTTCCTGGGAAGGGGCCTAAGTGTTATCAAGTGTTCTAACAATAGGAAGGCAAAGGTGGACAAGTGAAAAGAGCTGCCTGGAGTAAACAAGAGCATTTTGAAGTTGTAACCTAAGCAGAGTTAGGTGCTTGGTGTATAGAAACTCCGAGTTCATTTTAAAGTAGGCCATAAAATCTGGGTGATTCTTGACTTCAGAAGCGGAGTCTTGCCTTTTCTTCTGCTTGGTCCCCTCCCTCCCCCACTCCCCCTTCCTGGCGCTGTCTGTCTCTTTTCCATACACTCTCAGCATGACTTCCAAAAGGTACAGATTAAATGGCTGAGGTTATTTGAAAAACTGTCTGAAGTTCTCCTTCTGGCCAGGAGGAATTGTACTATAAAGTAGAATAATTTGAAAGGGAGGAGTTTGTCTTTTTCATGAACAATAAAAAGCTTTCAATTCTTTTAATAACTGAAAAGCCTTATACTTTTGTTAGAGTCTCTAAGAACTTCTGATAAAGTTCATATTGTAGTTGTAGTTTATTCCACTGGAAGAATGCAGGCTTCTTTGAGAATATTCTGACTCAAACACCTTCCTCGCCTGTGGATCATGATGCTGATGTATGAGTAAAATGCATTAAATTCGTAATGTAATATCATGCAAGAAGTCATGGCACCAGCATAGCCCTCAGGAACTTCTGAGGATTTCTATTCATCTGCAGTAGCTGAGCTTTGTTAGTGTTTATGGGCCAGGGAAGGGATATAAGAATTTAGAATCAAATTCATCCACCAGTTGTGCAACATCAGTAAAGTTATTGACCTCATGAACCTCAAATTTACTTCAGGGGATGGGGAGATAGTGACACCTTCTTTGCTGAGCTCTTGTGAGCACTGTGTGGGTAGGTATTTAGCACAGAGCGACTTGGTCGGGGGCCCAAATCCCACTCAGAAGCCACTGGAAGGAAAGGGGTGGCAAATGGCCTCTTGGGTCATAACTGTAACCTAGTTCCTAGCAAAGCAAAGAGTTTTTTGTGCCGTGGCCTCCTCTGCTCCTCAGGCCAGGTGTGCTTTCGCCACTGCTGTTTTCTGTGCTGTGGCTTCCTCTCCTCCTCTACAGCCTCCAGTTCTGTATGCCCTAGGGATAGCCACCTTCACTTTAACTTGCATCATTTTCCAGTTTAAGAACCTGAAAGAACCTACTTTAGGACATTTAACTCTCGTTGGTCCAGTTCCCTGTGCTACTCCACATCTGGAGGGAAGGGGGCTCTGGGCAATGACCTACCTGTGCAGCAGACATGAAAGGCAAACACTGAGGGAGACATGGTGGGCTCCACAGGAACATGCTGGCATGTGAAGTGGGGCCCCTGATCCAACTTCCAGGAGTCCTTCCTAAAGAAATAACTAGAGATCTAAGCTAGAATGTCTCTGTGTGACACGGAATTATGTGTAAGAGCAAAATAAAGGGATTGTCAAATTTCATATTCATGGCTGTAGTTTGCATCTCTAACGTTCTCCAAAGCCTTGTGTGCTGAAGACTTGGTTCTCAGCCTGTGGTGCTATAGGGAGCTGGTGGAACTTCAGGAGGCAGAGCTGCTGGGAGGAAGTTAGCCATGAGGACATGCTCTTGAAGGAGAGTGGGACTGAAGCCTTTGAAACCATCAACCAAATGCACCTGTCTTCCTTGCCAGTGCCATAGACATCGTCACAGAGTAGACAGCTAACATATTCATACAGTGGGCTGTCAAGCAATTTTGAGAATTATGGTTTGTAGAATATTTTGAAATTGCAACGCTTTCATGGATTAATAGTTGGTGAAAAAGATAAGTTATATCTGATCTGTTTATTAACTTCCTACTCAAAGTTCCACCGATAGATACTAAGCAGTGGAGGGGACACACGTGTGCCTTAGTGAGCTGCTTGTATCACTGAAAGCTCTACAAGGTGCACTATCACTGAACTAAGCCATATACAGAATGAAAAGTCTATTTTGCTCAACCAAAAAAGAATTGTTGTGCTAAGTTTTAAGCCATTATAGACTTTTAAACAAAATATTTATGTTTCAGAACCAAGCGTATTTGCAAGTAGTAGTACAAATAATATATACACAGCTTTTGACTTGTATATTTTATACAATGGAAATACCATATTGGCACATATTTTGGAGAAAACATGCCAAACTATTACTACAAGTAGAATTATGATAATGTGTCAATTTTTAGATGTCTGTGGGTCTTTTCCATGAGCCTATTTGCTCTTGTGTTTAGGACAGAATAAATTCATAAAGCTAACAGAAGAGACTGGCTTT
Source organism: Ctenomys sociabilis (assembly GCA_004027165.1). Taxonomy (NCBI): domain Eukaryota; kingdom Metazoa; phylum Chordata; class Mammalia; order Rodentia; family Ctenomyidae; genus Ctenomys; species Ctenomys sociabilis. The sequence goes on from PVKA01010786.1 coordinate 19,207, forward strand.
GTGGATGGAAAGAGCAGCATGAAAGGAGCTCCTTAATTATGAGGCCAATGCTCCTGTTCAGTGAAGTCCCCAAGTGCAGAGGCTGCTGCTGTTCTGCCGAGCGCACAAGTGCCTTTTCCTCCTGAGTCACCAGGATGCATGCACGGACGTGAACACCTTAGCTGCCTGGTCATCCCATCCCCACCCTTCACTTGGCCTGCAGTCAGCAGCGATACCACTGCTGGCTGAGCTCCTCTCTGCTTGGGGCTCTGTGCCATTGCTTGTCCCGTAACCAGGCTCTGTGGAAAACACCTTGTTCAGATTTCTCCATAATTTCCAACAATGCCCTGTCACCTCACTTTATAGATAGCAATGTTATGTTATGAGGGCTTAGAATGTTCAAGGGACTTACCTGAAGCAGCAACAGGGTGGATGGTTCTTCTGAGCCCCCAAGAAGATTTAGAAATTTCACAAGAAGCAAGTCATACTGTCATATGTATTTGACCATCCAAAGTTGTGCTTGTATCAAAGACAGAGAGGGAAAACATATTTGCTCTACCTTTCGGTGGACCCGCCTGGTGCTTTGGAAGAACTTGGTGGTGTTTACCAAGAATGGTCAGACGACTTGAGCTTTGTGTGCAGCCATTGACAGTGTTAGGAACTGGTTAGTAGTGTGGAATTTCAGGTCATTCTTTTTCTCCCCGTTATTGGCTACTTGCAAATTCTGCACTTGGTTGAAAGACACAGCAGAACCAAGTAATGGACAAGAAGGGGTGACTTACTAAAGGAATGAAAGCAGAACTTTAAGAAACTGCTGATGTTTAGGAAATGAAAGGGGCTGATAATAGCAATTAATGATTGTGAAATCTGTGCCTCTTTGCTGCGAGTCTTAAAACCAGTTCTAAAACAGAGAAGATTAAAATACATATTGATCTGCTGATGGGCAAAAGGTAAAGTTTAAAAGCAAAGAATTGACCAATATGTATTATGTTAATTAAACCCTTTTCTGGGATGTGCACAGACACACGCTGATAACTGGGAGTTCCTACATTGATTCTGCATTGAGTATACTTCAAAGCTGCGGGACCTTGTCTGCCTGCGATCACCTTCAGAGGGACATCGTGAGACACTGGACGCCCTCATCCCAACTGATCCCCCTACTTACTGACTAATGCAGTGGCTGTGGAAGCAACAGGCTTTGAAGTGCAATGCCTCCCTTCAGTTATGCGCTCATTAAAAACTCCCATGCTCTCGTAAAATCCAAGCATCTAATTGGAGGGATTTTATATTAAAAGGAATGAAATCCCAGACTGCCCGAGATCCTTGCCTTCTCACTTGTTTGCAGTGCAGTTGCTGGAGAGCCCTGAACCCTAGACGAAGCACTCTACCAAAGGAACCCAGACTTTAAAGAACCTTCCTACTGACTTGTTCCTAGCTGAGTATTTTTGTTTTTTTCCTCTCCGTCTCTTTCACAGGTGACTGATTAACAAAACGAGCTCTGGGAGGATCCTAAAGGACTGAGAAGCACAGTAAAGGAGAAAGGGAATGTAGAGTGTAGTACTTCGGATCAGCGGGAAGGGACTGGTGACTTAATACATGACATTGCCACTATAGGTCTTGGTAAGCAGGATTAGACATGGGGAGTCAGGCCTGGGGGGGGGGGACCTAGATTGCTCATGCTGAAGCACCTCCAGTAAACAAATGATTTAATTGCTTAAGAAGAAAATCCCTGAATGTACTAGAAATATACATAGGCAATTTGCTTTTATAATACTGTAATAGATAAGGTCTTTGTAAGCAACATTCCAAACCTAAGATCTACACGGAAAATTGTGCTAGTTTTGACTACATGTAAATTTTAAATCTTTATAGAAAACAACATACCACACAGTTGAAAAAGATAGGAAGTAGTGAAAAATTAATACAGCAGAAAATGAGCTGATTTCTTTAAGAGTTAAAAGAACTTCCCACAGAAAGGTAAATATTCTAATAAAACAGTAGGCCAAAGACATAGAGCTTTGTTTCTGAGGCAAACCTAAGAAGTACATGTTATTTATTTGTAGTTTTAGGGAAGGGTCAACAGGGTATTCAGAATCTCACTAGTATATCAGGCTTGTGGTGATCCGCCTGTTTACAGCGCCCAAAGAGCTGGGATTACAGGTGCGTGCCACCACGCTCAGTCTCAGTTGCCATCTCCTAGTGCCCTGGGGGCGGGGCCAGCCTGGTAGAAAAGAGCAAGGGGCATGTTCTTTAATAATGACTTGCTAACCAAATTTTTATAACAGCTGTTGAAAAAAGCGGAGACATATGTTCACATGTATAAAAAGCAGTTTTGAGGCGAAACTCAGCATTTTGCACAACACATGTTTACTATCCCGTTTGTTCTCAGAAATATATGTTAGTATGAAAGGATCTACAAGTAACTATTATTGATGGTTAGCTCTGGGGATTAGGATGGAAGTCTAATAGTATAATTTTATTTATTTTTGTGTGAATTTCTGTATCATTTCTATGTTTTAATTTTATTTTTAGTTTTTTATGTATTTTTAGTACACATTGCACTACACAGATCAGACCCATAGTGATCCTCCTGTTTCCAGCCTTCCACGTGCTGGGATTACAGGTGTGCGCCACCATGACCAGTCTCTGTCACCATCTCAGGTTGCCCTGGGCGCGGCATGCTGGGGATTGAATCTGCACCTGTCTAAGCAGGCGCTTTAGTCCACTGAACATTTCTAATTTTTTTAATTAACTTTTTCATATTCTCTTAAACATATTTCTAAAGTATAATTTTAAAATAGGGCATGCTGATGCACACCTGTAATCACAGCATTCTAGAGGTTGAGGCAGGAAGGTGGTTGCGGGTTTAGGGCCGGCCTGGGTACCTAGTGAGTTCAAGTCCAGGCTAAACTGCATAGTGACACCCTGTCTCAAAAAGAACAAATGAAAGTAGGCCTGTAAGATTCAATTATATTATATTTATAATTATTTAAAGTCCTAGTTAATTTAATAAATTGGAGTAAAGATCCAAATCAAGCAATGAAAACGGAACTGCTGTGTACTGGCGCAGGCCAAGCCTTCCTCGCTTGTGTCCCAGGTCTCGCATCCTTTTGGTCTGCTGTGGTTTGTCTTGGCTGTCAGCGGGACTGGTCTGCCACTTAAGCACGCCCTTCCTGGGCACCGCTCCTAGTGGCTCTCTCGCTGCCCCTAGGCATGCCTGGGTGGGTCGGGGAGGCCTGGAGCTGCATCCGCTGCCTGGCCCTTCCGCCCCTCTCCCTTCCCCTGTGCTCTGCCCACATGGCCACACAGTGGGCGACCTCGCTCGCCCTGTGCGGGCGCTTCAGGCCTGCAGCCTGCCGCCGCGTGCTCGCGCGTGGCCGGGGTTTCACTGGGCGGTGGAAGGCTGCCTGGCATGCCGTCTGGCTCCTGCAAGACACAGGCTGAGACGGGTAGTGAGGCGAGAGAGCCCCTAGGAGCGGTGCCCAGGAAGGGCGAGGAGGGAGAGCGCCGGGAAGGAACGCCGTGCCGCGGAGCTGGCTGAGTCCTGCGAAACAAAGACAGACTTGGACAGGGAGAGGCTTTTCTCACAGCCCACTTGAGTCAAAGCCAATCCGGTGTGGAATGGAGGATCTAACGAAGGGCTCCTGCCAGGGCGGAGCCGAGCAGCCCTGGTGGCCACCGCGCTTGGGTGCCGCCTGTGGGGCGCCTCGGGCCCTGGCCTGCGGGGCACCCCAACGCACCTGGCAGGGGGTGGGCAGCCGCCCGCGTGGTGCCAGAGCCCGAACCCTCCCCCGTGTGGGTTCGGAAAGTGGCTTTGCCAGAGTTCGGGCGGGCACCTCTTTCTGAGCAGAAAACTTTGGAAGGGCGAGGTTAGGACAGCAGCAGCCCCTGCTTCTGCTCCTGCGTTCAGCGCTAGCTGTGGTATGTGTTCCCTCTTCTACCGTCCTTTTGTATCGGTGGGACAGTGTTGGTCCTTTTGTTTTGGTCAGCTTTCCCAGTGCTGGGACAGCAAGCCTGTCGGGTGCAGCTGAAGGGAGAAAGTCATTTATTTGACTCACAGTTTCAGAAGGTTCAGTTCATGATCCGCTGCCCCCAGGCCGGGGCATCCTGCTGGAGGAGGACGGCCGGGCAAAGCTGCTCCCTGTACCGCGGCCCGGGGGCAGAGCCCGAGGGCCATGCCCTCCAAGGCACCTGGACCTGCCCTCTAAGACACGTGCTGTATGAGCGTGGTAGGCTGGTGCTGTGATGGCCACAGTGCCACCGCAAGCCAACCACCTCCCCCAGAGTCTCTTAATCCTATCCTGTTGGCAGTGAAGGTTAGCTGGCACAGTCCCCTTGTCCCCACCTGTTACCTACGCTAGTCTTGAGAACTGACCCGGTGGCGTTAGCAAAATTCTCATTCCTGGAGAATTTGAGTTCCTTGTTCGTCATTATCCTCCTGGGAAGGTACCAGGTTGTGCTCAGGGTTATCACTGCAGTTTGACAAAGACCCTGCCTTGCATGTTCACCCCATCAGTGATGGAATCGCCACCCTCTGTTCATCACGGTCCACTTTCCTGCCAAGGTGGCGAGTCCTCTTCTTGCCTGTCGGTGCATGGACACAGGAACTCAAGGTGATCTGGCAGTACCTGTAGCATTGGGTACAATAGGGACCTTAATATATGGCTGGACAAAGGACAAGGCCCTTTTGGAGACTGGACCTCTATCACAGCAGAGTTCAGACTCCCATTATGGGAATGGGAACACAGAGTTTCCAGAATGATGCTGAGACTCTCCCGCTTCACCTTCTAGAACCCAATCCCCTGTGCTTTTCTTGTCTGTGACAGCCATAGAGTTCTCCAATTCAGAGTCGGATACTCCATCTTTGCAGTGTTTCCTCTCACCTGAGTCCCTTGTGCTCTGTCAGGGAGCTGCTTCTGGGCAGTGGTAGAAGAGAGGCCCAGCAGTCCCACCCCTCTGCTGGGAAGTAGGTGTCCTGAGGATGAGATGTGAGCCATGTGCGGCTCTATGTCTGTGGGTGAGACAAGACATTAGTTCCCTGGAGAGGATTCTGGCAAGGGCACTAAGCTGGAAAGGCAACATTGCACCATGCCTGTTACTAACTGCAAGTCTTTCATGCATGGCAGGGAATCAAGGTAGTCAATTTGTCAGTTTATAGATCCATTACTGATAGGTTGGACATCAGCATGATATTAACCAGACCAGCCTTGGCAAGAGCCCACTCTCTGCACTGCCAGGCCAGCTCTGAAATGGCTAATGGTAAGGATGGGACAACCTCCAGTGGCCAAGTCATTTCATCCCTACCTTGTCTCAGTGCCCTCTCCATGCTGAATGATTTCTGCTGGCCTACACATACCAAGTGTGCTGTATGTCCACTCATGGCTCTGCCTCAGGCTTCTTCATCTATGCAGCCAGGCCATTTGCCACTGTCCACGAATCCATGTTAAGTTCTCACTGGGGGCTGCTTTCCCTTCTGCAAGATAGATATAACCCCAGTGCCCTGCTTGAAGTCTTCCTACTGCCTCACACTTAGGTGTAACCACCACTTCTTTCTGGGAATGTCCACCTGAGCTGACCTGCACATCTGCCAGGCTCCACCCTTGCTCTCCTTCATGTGGCTAGAAGTGAGATGTGAGGGCCACAGTACCACTGTGTGCAGTGTCACAGGCCCTGGATGCCCACACATTCACTTGCTTTTGCTCTCTGGGCCAGATTCAATCCTGGCTATACAGCTTCCATCTTAGTACTGAACCTCCCGACATCACGACTCATTCTCGTAGAATGGGGAGGGGGCCAGGAAGATCTTAAGGACACGGCCTCACACCTGCTCAAGCCCTGGGGAGCACCTGTGGTCTGGTAGGGGATCCCACGCTGAGTGGAAGCGGCTGGACTCCCACACCTGCACCCACCATTAATGCTGGGTGTCAGAACTGGGTATCAGGACCATGCAGAGGGTGTGGCTTCAGTGCCAGGTGCTGCACAGTGCTGCTGCAGTTAGCAGCCATCAGCCAACGGTCCTCCTCAAGCCGAGTAACGAATTCTTTCCTGAAGGGCCATGCAATCATTGATTGTCCATGGCTGCCACGCCATCATCCATTGGTTTATTCATCCACTTATCAAATATTTATTGAAGGCCTACAATTTAAGAGGCACATGGAAATAAGGTAGTGACCAGACAGCAAAGGACCGAGTCCTCTGGGAGGTTGCTTTCTGGTGGGGAGGCAGACACGAGGCTGACATGGAGACAAAGGAAATGGAGGTTACAGCGGGACTCAGACACGTGCATGGGGACGGTTTTCAGAGGAAATCCCCTTTCATCTGTGATGGGAAGGGTTAGGAGGAACTCATGACAGGGAGGTGACTGAAACTGCATCAGGGTGTGTGTGTGTGTGTTTGTGTTTGTGTGTGTCATCCTCAGAGCTTGCTCAAGCCTTGTATGCCAGGCAGAGGATGCTGTTTGGATTTGACTGTAAGAGAGCTGGGTCACAAAGACGGCTTTCAGCAGGGCCAGGAAAGCCAGTGCTGGATGACCATGGCTACCTGGACCCCTGGCACTCGAGTGTATTTGCAAGTGAGTGCACTAAGAGAGAGGGCTTGGGCCTGGACAGTGGGGCTGGTGAGACAAGACCGAATTGCTGTAGGTCCTGAAGCTCAGCTGCAGTGGGTCGCTGGCCAGGGCAGCCTCTTGGCTGTCTGTGGCTCTCTACCCATGAGTCTTCTTCAGGGAAAGTGAGGGTTGGTACATTGGTGGGAGAAGACTAATATGGCAACAAATACTATGAGGACCACAAGCAGAGTTTTGGCCAGCACCGATGGGTTACACACACTGCTGTAATGCATAGCAAGACCACTTTCTGGGAGGTGGAGGGAGGCATGAGCCCCCAGAGCAGCATCGTGGGCTTCCAGTGACCCCACCAGAACAGAACCTCCAGCCAACTGTAACTTCATTTAGAGAAACCATAAGTCCAGTGTGAGTGGGGCTTCACAACAGTACGCACCTCACCTTCTGCTGTAAAGGACAGTCCTGGCTGAGGTCCACCTTCCATGCCTTCCAAGCAAAGGTAATAGAGCCAGGTGCAGCATGAAAGTATGGGCTTCTCACGGAGCTGCACTTGTTCTGTTTACTGTTAACTTGATTAAAATTGTTTGACCAAAACACCAACAAACACAGTAAAGTCTTGGGTGAAGGAAGACTTGTCCCCCTGAAGATAGGAAGTAGATCTGGAGTACTCATAAGGACTTAAGCTCTAGAGTGAGAAGTACATTCTAGCACTGGCCGCCCTCACCGAAGCTCAGCCTGGTCAGCTATGGAAGGAACCAGTGGAACATGAGGGTGAGACGGCTGCCTTCATTAGGGACAGGGCAGGACTGGCGAGTGTTGCTTGGCCCAGTGACAAGACTTCATAGTCCTGAAGTTATCTCCACAACCCCCATCTCCATGCTCCTGTCAGATGAATCCTGTCCTACCATGACAGGTGTTCCACTGGGCCAGACCCCCAGTATTCTTCCTTCCTGGGCAGCTGGAGCAAAACAATCCCTCCCCTTTGAAACCTTGCAGAGAGGGAGCCACCTAGTTGCCTGTGATGCTGGGCAAGGCTTTCTGTTCTACTATAACCAGAAGAAAGGGTGTAGGTTCAGTGGGTTTAGGAAATATAACTATTTTCCTAAAATTGGACTAAAGGGTGTTAGGTTCAGTGGATTTAGGAAATATAACTATTTTCCTAAAATTGGACTAAATCCTACCTTGGCTGCATTTCACCATGAGCTATAAATGTCACCCCTATCCTTCAGCTCTCAGCCTTCCCAGGCTCATGCTTAATTCCACCAGGGTTCCACGGTGTTGTTAGACAAGGGTGTGACACCAGTAGCCCAAAGCCCTCTAGCCAGGTCTGCCAACTCCTGCTACAGGGTCTGCAACTGTCTTTGTGCACTGAGGATGAACAACTGTGGCTACTACAGCCAGGATGGCAGAGACGCCATCCACTGCCTCCGGGCTCCACACGGCGATCAGCTACACTGCCACCTTTACTCACCCTTCTTCTCTACTCCTGAGTCTCCAAGCCGTAGCTTTCCTCTGCTGTTGGATCCCACAGCTTATCTGGGAGGTGAGCTGGGAAAATTAGTTGTCTGACTCTTGAGTCTTAGCCTGGGAACAAGGTCTCAGGCCTTTGCTCAGAGGGACCCTGATGCCTGAGGTTTTCTCCTCTTCCAGCTCTGCCTTATCCATCTATCCTGTGGGATTTCATGCAAATCTGTAACTTTTCTGCCAAACTGAATAGTGATAGTGAAGCATAATGTTCCATGACCTTTAACCTTGAAAAAACGTATTTCTGAGCCTGATTCCTCAGGGAGCGAGGGCCATCCATGCCCTGCCTCTCCAGCCCACCTGGTCTCCCAGGCCTCAGGATTATGGAAGACAAAACATTCAGGCACATTTCCATATGTCTTCTGTCCCAAATCTAGCAAGTCCCCAAAGTGTGAACCTGAGAACCAAAATCTTTTTCCTCTCCAAATTCTCTATAAAACAAGTTTCAAGACAAGGAGCTAACTTTTTTTTTTTTTTTTTTTTTTTGCTTGACTTGTTTGCTACAATTCCCCTTGAGGCAGTACATGTCTGCAAACTGCTTCAATGAGATGGATTTCTCTGATAAGGAAGTGTGGTAAAGACTTTTAAAAACATTTTTTAATATTTTCATAGGTTGAGGTGAAGCTATTCACAAACTGAGGGTGGAGAAGTAATTGTGAGATTTGAAGAGAGGAAAATGATGCAATGTTCATTGGAGGGCCTGGGTTAGCTGGAGCCTGTCAGCTGGGCTGTGAGAGACCTCCAGGGGCACTTGTGGAGGCGTGAAGGTTATCCTACCCATTTTGGACTGCAGTTTGTCCTAGACACATGGGAAAATGAGGGACGGAAAAGGGAAGGGGTAAGCATGAGGAGTGGCTTGGTGAGGAGCCAGGTATCTGTCTGCCATCTGGTTCCCCCAGGTCTTAAAAATATCCTTTTTTGACTCTACTCAGCATCTCCCAGACTCCCAGCTTCTACTGTGTCTTCTTAGCATACTTCTAGAGACGTTTGTCTGTCCTTGTGGTCTCCATTCTCACTTCCCTTAGCTCAGCCCACATCCAGCTGAACTTGCAGTGACCACAACCTGTACAGTTCCATAAAAATCGCCCACAACTAGCAGCCATCATGTCCGGTTGGTGTGAAAGGGCACTGCTTAGTACTACTCTGTTTCACTTCATGAGAGTTTTGATCTTCTCTCTTCCATAGTTTTTCCTCTTGACACAAACTTTCTGTTTTTCCACCTCAGTAACTGTTCCTGCATGTTCTCACTCTCAGGTTACCTTCACTTGCCTTACTTTTTCAGTTAAAATTGAGTGTGATTGCATTTAACACAACCAAGTATGCATCGTATGAGCATCCTCGTGTCTTCAAAGTCACCTCAGGGTCACCTACTGGTCCAAGACGGCATTCATCATATGCATAGCAGGGGCCGTCAAAAGGAAGCAGAGAGGACCTTCTGTATAAGTCAGTGAGGAGGCGTCTTACAGTGTAGACCCCCACAGCTCTAAGCTTTGCCTTTCACTCACTTTTTTTTTTTATCTATAATAGGCGCTGGGAGACATCTTTCAAGCAAATCAGGGCCCTTCTAAAGAAGAAAGGGAGGGTGGATTTGGGGAGAGCTAATCCCACAGCAGATAACGGGCGCTCCTGGAGACCTCAATGTAAGCTTTCTTTTTCTCATTCTATATTCTGTTTTAGGCAAACTAACCATGTCCATATTTTTGAAACGATGATACATTACTACATACAAACCCTCTCTTTTTAAAATCATTCTATGCTTCACTGGGCAGAGAGGATTTTAAAAAATAGATGTAATAAATACTATATTTAAAAAGTACAGATGCATCACTATGAAAGAAATTAGAAAAAAAATACCATTCACAGTATCACCAAGAAAAAGTAAATACTTAGGAATTAACTTAAATAAGGAAATAAAAGACCTACACAATGAAAACTGTAGTAAAAAGGAAATTAAATAACATATTAAAACATGGAAAGATATCTGGTTTCTGACCAATATAGTCAAAATGCCACACTTCGAAACTTGACATACATATTTAATGTAATCCCAATCAAAACACCAACAGCATTTTTCTCAGAACTAGAGAAAACAAGCCTAAAATTCATATGGAAACAGGGAGACCTAGAATAGCAAAAGAAATGCTTGGTAATAAATGTCAAGCCAGAGACATCACAATCCTGGACTTGAAGTTGCCTTATAAAGCTACAGTGATGGAAGCAGTGTGGCCCTGGCACAAAAGCAGACATGAACATCAGTCTAGCAAAATAAAGGATGCAGAAACAACCCATTACTACATACAAACCCTCTCTTTTTAAAATCATTCTATGCTTCACTGGGCAGAGAGGATTTTAAAAAATAGATGTAATAAATACTATATTTAAAAAGTACAGATGCATCACTATGAAAGAAATTAGATCTTTGACAAAAAGGCCAAAAATATATAGTAAAGGGAAGATAGTGTATTCAATAAATGGTATGAGAGAATTGGTTGTCCATATGCAGAAGATTGAGTCTAGACCCATGTATGTCACCATATACTGAACTCAAATCAAAATTGAATAAAGAACCAAATATTAAAACAGAAACACTTACCCTACTAGAAGTTAAAACAGAGGTCTAAAACTCATAAATGCAGGCAAGCACTTTCTGAATAGAAATCTGGTCACAAAACAGTAGGACCAAGAATCAGTAAATGGGATTGTGTCTGTCTCAGTTACTCTTCTCTCGTTGTGGGACAAAATACCCGACACCCTAAATGAAGGAAGGAAAGTTTTGTGTAGCTCACAGTCCGTGGAGGTTTCCATCCATATTCAGCTGGCTCCAAGGCAGAGTGGCACACAGCAGAGAGCAGCCGTTCATGGTGGCAGCAAAGGGCGGACAGCAAAAGGAGTGGCAGCAACGGTGGGGACAGAGAGTACGTCTGTCTCCCTTATGTTGCAGTAGGCTTTCCACCTCAGGCTGGGTGTGGCACTCATACCCATAACCCCAGTGGATCCTGAGTTAATCACAAACTCTGGAAGTCAGCCCCATGACCACATGAGGCTTTGGTGGGAGAGAGGGGGGCAGCTAGACACAAACCGTAACTATCAAATTAACAAAGTTTCTGCACGATAAAACAACCAACCAACAGAGGCAAAAAAAAAAAAAACCTAAAAAATAGGGAAAAATAGCCAATTATTACTTTGTGGAGGGCTAATATCTAGAACTAATATCTAGACTATATAATGAACTCAAAAATTAGATCCCCAAAAATAAAGAATCCAATAAAAAAAATGGGGATTAAAATAAATACAGACTTCAGAGAAGAAAAAGCACAAGTGGCAAATACATACTTGAACATTGATATCCATTTAAGAAGTACAAATTAAAACAGCACTGAGATTTTATCTCAATCCAGAAAAAATGGCTCTCATCAAGAAATCAAATAATAGCAAATACCGATGGGTCTGAAGAAGGAGCCTTTCCTGGTTGCTAGTGGAAATGTAAACTAGCGCAATCACCATGGGAATCGGTGTGGAGAAGCCTCAAAACTAGAAATAGAAGCTCCTCTTGGCCCAGCGTCTCCTAGGCATCTTCCTGAAAGAGCGCAGGACCTTACATTACGGTGCCTCCTGCATCCTCGTGTTTATAGACCACAACTCATAATAAGTAACTCTTGGGGACATCCTATACGTCTGTTAGCAAAAGATGGACAAAGAAAGTGTGGTGTGCACGTGGTGTAGTGCTACTCTGCCACAAAGACAGATAAACTTGAGTCATAAAACAGTGGGTGCATAATGTCAGGTGACATAAATTAGACACACACTTGAATATTATTTGAGAAATCCGAATTATAAATAAAGAGCAAAACAAAAGACAGACACTAGGGAGCAGAGAGACAGATCTTCCTTGAGTGGGAAAGGAATCAACACACGGGCGAGGAGAAGCGAGAGAAGGAAAGGGGACGACCGAGGGAGCGTTGTGCGCACACACTGATGCCGAGGACTGCACACGCTTTGCACTGTGCTCTTGTACTCATAGAAACCCCGTGAACTGCATCCTGAATGAGCGTCGCGCGTGCCCTTGTACTGGGCCTCAGCGTCACTTTCACCACTTCCTGGAAAGAGGCCAGGGCTCAGGAAAGAGGCCGCGCTGGGGGCCCCGCCCACCTCGCTCCCACCTCCTTCCTTGACTCCAGCGAGCTTGGGGCACTTGCCCCGCCTGTTCATTCTGCAGTGACACACGTACATGTGCAGCCCTGCAATCTCCTGGCTCCCCTGGAGCAGCTGATGAGTGTTCAGAATATTAAGAAGCTTCAGTTCAAGAGGCTTTTATTTTATTCAACATTATGAAATTGTAAAGTGTGGCAATGAGAACCACTTACACTGAATCAACAGGAAGGTTCTCCTCTGTTCTGGGGAGGAGCTGAGCTAGGTGCTGTGGAGGAGCAAAAGCCCATTCTCCCCAAAGCCCACTGCACATCCCTATACACACAGGCGTACCCCCATGCACACATGCACGCACGCTCCCATGTACACACACGTGCACACGCTCAGACTTGAGAACTTGCATACTTGCTTTTTATTTAATTCAACAATAGCTTAAGTTTTTACTGTACATTGGGGCCTCGGTTAAGGCGCTAAGTTAAATTACTCAGAGCAGGAAACAGCTCTGTTTTTTCCTCAGCTTTAATAATGAAGCATTGAGGAGGATCAATTCTTATTTTGGAATAAAAAGAGCATCATTTATTTTTAACAGTGTTGCGTTCAATTTACTTGCAATGTATATTTTAGATCTTGGAGTTTATTGCCATGAACTGTCTACTTTCACGATTTATTTTCTCTCAAATTTATTTTTATAGCAACCCAAATAAAATATGTTTTGTTAAAAATTAGTTCCATTTCCTTTCCAAATAATATTGGGCCAAATAACTCACAAGTTTATCTGAATTTTTAAAAAGCTAATGCCTGTCACTTATATTCCCATCATTCTTGTTAAATGCATTTGGATATTCTCAGTTTTCTACTAATTTGACTATTGATGTATGTGGCTGTCTTTCTGTTTTGCTAGGACAATATTAGAACTACTAAGTGATTCTCATTTACTTACCAGAAAAAATCATAAGGGAAATTTAAAAAAGCACAAAGATAACACATCGAACATAAGAACACATTTTCTTGAAGCCCAAATTGGAAATAAGACATTACTCTTCTTTTAGAAAATAATATTTCAGCAAAACTATTTCTAAATAGGAACAGCACCAAGAGAGCTCATGAAAAACAACTGTGGGTCCACGAGGTTTAGCAACAGAGTTTGAGACCATCCCCCAGTATGTGACTGTCCTCCCTGATGTCCAGAATAAGGATGGGAAGGGGAGCTTCTGACATTTCAAAGTGGCCAGCACCTTTCCTTATAGCTAGGAGTAGACACTCTTTTTGCACATCAGGGCAGGCAGCGTTTTTGATTTGAGAAAACATTTTTGTGAGCTTCTCAGTTTGCTGTTGTGAAAGTCAGAATTTATTCAGATAAAATATTCAAGACAAAGAGGACTTAAGCTGTTCTCCCAAATAGTATAAAAGAGCAGAATTACACCTTTGCCAGGTTATAATAATGGTGACTTGGGGGCGGGGGGAAGAGAAGGATTTTTCCCTCAGACAAAAGGAGAGTTTCAGGCCTGGACTGGTCAAGAGCATATGAACCTGCCAACCCCTCACCCAGGGTGAGGCCTGGAAGACGGAGATGGGCATGACCCAGGTGATTATTGTGCTGCAGGGTGGAGCCCATCACATGTTCTTGTCTCTTGTAATTCCCTCTTCACCCCTGATGCCTTCCGAGACATCATGTTAGGTGCTACTGCACAGTCTTAGCTGTGTTCTAGAAAATGGGGTCGTAGCCTGTGGCCCTGTCAGGAGTTTTGACAAGTCCAGGAAAGAGCCTGCAGTCAGCAGCCATGAAGAAATGGTAAGAACCAGGGTCCAGAGAGAAGTGGGGCTCAATTTCAGGGCAGACCTAGGAGCCAACAAAGTGGCTCTGGGGCTCTACCAAAGGCTGGGTGGACCTGATCCAAGAGGCAGATTTCTGCATTCCCAAAGGTGGGAACCATGGCTGTGTAGGATGAAATTAAAAAGAGGGATGGCCTCAAGGTGAAGAATGTGGAAAGGTCTATGTTTTATGTCCAGACTTGTCATAGAGACTGTGAAAGATGCCAAAGCCATTGCATGAGGGAAAGAATAGATTTTTAAACAAATAGACCTATGATAACTGGATAGTCACATGCAAAAGATTCAAATTAAGTCCTTACTTCCTGTCACCTAATAGAAAAATTTATTCAACGTGAAAAATCAAGGCTGAGAGCTAAACCTAAAATCTTAGAAGAGAACAGATAAATCTTTGCAGCTTTTCCTTTAGCAGGGGAATATTAAATATGACACCAAACCGTGAGCAGCAGAGAAAGACAGATATACTTAATGTCATCAGAATTAGAATCTTTGGTACTTCAAAGAATACTATCAAGAAAATGAAGACAGCCCATTAAATGGAAAAAAAAATGAAAATCACATATTTGATAGGAGCCATATCCAGAATATATAAAGAATTATTATAATTTAGAATTGTAACCCACTTAAAATAGCAAATATCTGCATAGAAATTTATCCAAGGAAGTTCAGTAAGTAATAGATGCATGAAAATATGCTCAATGTTTGTAGTCCTCAGAAATACAAGTCAAAACCATGAGAAAATTGCTTCACCCAACAAGTATAGATACAAGGAAATAGTCATAACAAACTCTAGCCAAGCGGAGAGGACGCTGGAACTCTCCTGTGTGGGAGGCGTACAGCCACTTTTGAAAACAGCTCGGCTGTCCCTCAGATGGCTGAGCACGTTGCTGTGGGGGCCTTGCCACTCCTGGCTTTATATCTAAGAGATGGGAAAATGCGCTCACATAGGCTTGCATGGGAACGCCCAGAGCGGTCGCACTCGGTTGCCTAAAAGGAGATGCAAAGCAAGCATCCATGGGCCATGAATGAGCAAACAAAGCATGGCGCGCCCATGTTCTTTGGGCGTGCGGCGCGCACAGGTCCTCGCACTTCACTCTTTTCCAGGGCTCTGGTCACAGGCCTAATTGGACAGGAACCAAATCAAGTTTCTGTTCTGCATTGACCCTAACCATCAATTTTTTTTTTTTTTCTTTTTTTCTTTTCTGTATTTAGGACAGGGTAGATCCAACTCATAGTGATTCTCTCATCTTACTTTTTTTTTTTTTTTTTTTTTTTTTTTTTTTTTTTTTTTTTTTTTTTTTGCAGTGTAACTCTCAGAGGTGAGGTTTTAATAATCCACGTGAACTTATTATTCACAATCTTTTTTGAAGCATGACAGGCAAAATGGTCTTCTTTGTTGTTAGGAATGACAACAGAGCCCAATTATGTGGCTTCTCTGTTATTAATGGAGCGGGATGTGCACGCCACAGAGGCAAGGCCAGCAGCCACTGGCGCCCTTTCAGGGCACAGGTGTGGAAACACGACCCTTCCACCTCTCTGTGTGGTCCTTCGGCGTTCACTGAGCTTCTACTGTGCTCTAGGACTGGGTAAGTAGAGGGAGAAAATGCTACACGAGTGACGGGCTCCACTCCCCCCAAGCTCACGGTCAAGTGAAAAGGGATCTGTGGGAAACTACCACACAGTGTGCAGAACGCAGAGGGAGCTCCACTGCTGCCTTCTCAGAGGGGCTGCTCCACCCAGCTCGTGAGGAAGAGTCATGGGAGTCCTCACCATTGGGCTGAGCCAGCTCTTGCCCCCTGGCTTCCTTCCCTCGGGAGCTGAGAACATCGTGGGAGTGGGGTGACAGGGACTTGCCTTTCCCACCCCGCCACTCTAGCCTTCTGATATGTCAGGATAATATGGTCCTTGGGATGATCTCCGGGCCTGCTGGGGTCACTCATGTGGTTGTCCTGGTAGTGTCTGATGTCTGTACTTACAGACTGATCTACAAAGCAAAGGTTCTTCCTTCAAGGTCAAGACAATCAAGAGAGAATTAAACTCTGGCTAACCAGAGCTTGCTTCTGTGCTATTCAAGGAAGCCTCTAGATGGAAGCCTTCATGTGGAGGTGTCTTTTACGTGGCTCCTGTGGCCTGCTTTGCTTCTGTAGCAGTGGCATTTATGAAAGTGGCCTGTGATTTTAGCTCTGGAAGATTTTAGACTCTCTTTATTCTTAGTATGAAAGTTTTATAAGGATAAATATAGTGAGCACCTTTGTAACCCTTGGGCTGGTGACCTGTGGGCTCTTTCAGCACGCAGATGCAAACGCGTTTTTTCTTATACTTCTTCTGTCAAAAGTTGACCCTTCTGTTTTCGTTAACCAGAACCTCGTATCTTGCTTTCTTATTGGGTCTTGGATCTTGTTTATTTGTTGCACTGCTCCATGGGATACTCCCTTGACTTTATCTCCAAGTCTTCTTTTGAAATTTTGCTATGAGGATGCTGATAATGTTTTTCAAAGAAATCTCTGTGGAGTTTCTAATTCTTTCAGGTTAGCAGCACATCCTCCTTATGTAGATTCAAGTTTGTCTCAAACTCTTGCAAGATACAAATGAGAATAATTATGGTCCTTGGGATGATCTCCGGGACTGCTGGGGTCACTCATGTGGTTGTCCTGGTAGTGTCTGATGTCCCTGGATGACAGGTAGGATGGATGCAGGTGTGTGGAGAATGCTGACTGCCAGGAGAGCTGCCCGGAGCCGAAGTGCCTTCATGTCTAGCTTCGCTCAGGGGTTCCAGCCCACACTGGCTGCCATAATCTTCCTGCCTGACTGTTTGTACTTCCCAAGCTGAAATGTCACAAGGACACATCTTTCCCAGTCAGATCTGTGAGTGTTTCCAACTCCAAAACCCCCAGAGCAATCCACTGTCTTCACTGACATGTTCTGCTTCCTACTTCTGATGGCTACTTTTAGTGTTAAAACATAGAAAAATATGGATGTTATTCTTATTTGGTCTTTTCCCAAGCCCTTGATGACACATCGTGACTGTGTCCACCCTCCCTCTTTTCATCACGGTCTCTCCACTCATCAATAATTATTCTCTGGAAAAATTCCAAGTTTCCTCCGTGGCCCCTAACTCTCATTCCTCCCACACTAAGATGCCAGATTAACACTTCCAAAACATGGTTCTTTCTGTGCCAGGCAATCCCACGCCTCACTCTGATTCCCCAGGTCCCAGCCCCTCTCGCCTCCCACCTTGCCTGTGGGAGGGAGAAGTGTACATGATGGGCTCTGAGACCAACGGCTCTGACACCGGTCAATCAAATTATGTTTATCTTCGAGCCACGGGTTTGTTGGCCTCAGCTTTAGAATAATAAGCATCCCTAGGTTTTGACCATTCAGAAGACAATATGATTACAAAGTAAGCAGTATAAAGCCTGGTACATAACGCATGCATGGCTAACACAAGGCACTGCTACCATGTACACCTTGAGGCCAGCACTCCAGCCCAAGCGGCCTCCTTCCGATTCCGCAGGAGCGGAAGGCCTGGAGCGTCTCACCCCTGAGTGCTGAGCTTGGGCAGTCTTCCTGAGCTGAAGTGCCCTTCTTTTCTCTTCTGCCAAATTTTTAAAGATACTTTTAAAACTTGTGTGATATATACATAACACAAAACTGACATTTTCAACATTGAAAGTCATAGTTAAATGGTGTTAATTATATTCATTTTGCTGTGCGTCCTTTACTATCATCTACATCTGCAATGCTTTTCATCTTCTTCAGCGGAAACTCCATACCTCATTATCATTAATTTCCCATGATGCTTCTCTCTTAGTTCCCAGAACCCACGGCTACATGTTCTGTCTCTTCTATGTGCCTCAGACAGGTGGCATCATGTGCTATGTGTCCTTTGTGGCTGGCATATTTCACTGGGCTATTTCTCTTCCTCAAGTCTTGCCCATATTATACAATGTGTCAGAATTTGGTTTTGTTTTAAGGTTAAATAATATTGTTTCCTTTGTATGTGCCATTAATTAATGGATTTTAAAAATCCATTTGTTGAGGGACATCTGGTTGGTTTCTACTCTGGCTTTGGTGAATAGTGGTGCCATGAAAGTGGGTAGACAAGCACCACCACCTACATCTCTGCCTCCATTTCTCTGAGGCGTGTGCCCAGAAGTGAGACTTTGATCTGGCAAATCTATGTTTAGCATCCTGGGGAGCAGCCATGCTGCTGTCCACAGTGGGTGCTGAATCCACTGTCAATCGTTTCATGGTTTAGTCTTGTTTGCGAGACAGGGACGGAACCCAGGGCTCTTCATACACTAAGCAAGTGCTCTACAAGTTAGATACATCTTCAGCCTTTTCCATTTTATTTTGAAACAGTGTCTCACTAAGTTAGTCAGCCTGGCCTTGAGCTTGTGTTCTCCTTCCCTCAACTTCCTGAGTAGCTGAGACTACCACCCCATCCTGCCATCAAGTTTGGAGGGTCCTTCAGAGTCCACTTCTGTTGCCACCTCCTCTACGAAGCTCCTTAGATATGCTTCCAAATAGAAATCACTTCGCAGAACTCTGGTGGAGTCTTTATTGTGCCACTCAGGAGACACAGCTCCCTACCTTGGCTCATGGTGTTTCCCTCAGCACCCTGCTTTAGCTGCCTCCATGAGAATCGGCTTTGTTTCCCATGCTGCCTCCCTCAGAGGCATGTGTTCCATAATGCTTAATGAGTAAAAGAAAGGGAGGAAAGATGGAAGGAAGGAAGGGAGGGAGGGAGGGAGGGAGGGACGGAGGGAGGGAGGGAGGCAGGGAGGGAAAGAGGGAAAGTGTCAGCATAGCTCTGATTTACCAGGGGCACTGACCCCTCACTGGCTGGGTGCTGGGGATGAGTGACGGCCCCCACCACAGGAGAGTCAGCTCCTTAGATGCTTTGCTCCAGGAACAAGGTTAACACGCTACCTCCACAGTCTCTGTATGAAGCTAGCGCCAAGCTCTTACTTTTTCATGTGTCGCTGTCTCTCCTCTGTCACACTGAGTGGCAGCATGTGCTGCTGGCATCTGTTGGGTTTCCCTAATATGGAAGAAAACAGGTTGCCACTTGTGTCTGTGGAGACATTTTGGATGCATTGTATTTAAATTTTGTTTTCATTGAAAATTTATAGCCACCACCTACTCTAATGTAATGAATAATTAGAAGCAATTACAGAGAAATTTAGCAAATTACTAAGCCATCCAGGGGTAAAACTGAGTGTTTATGGTGTTCTTCCTGCGCTGCCTGGAAACCCTAAGTGATTTATTGTGTGTGTGTGCAGCCATCATGCTCAAATACCTTTCTATGGATGCAGCAGTTTTCCAGTAAGACCCCAAGAAGCGCCGCATAGCACTAGGTCTTGGGGCTTTGGAGTGTCTGCTGCAGAAATGCTGGGTGATGAACTCGAGCTGAGGACTCTTAACCACAGAAAATTTACACTGGTAGGTTAAAGGTAACTTTTTCCTTAAAAATATTTTTTCCTATTTAAGGTGTTTTAATTAAAGAAATGAGAAGAAAAATTAAAAGGTTTTAAAAAATGAGCTAAAGGACATACAGACTCCCCACTCTCAATGATATTTTTAAAATTATTTTATTTTATTTTATTGAGAAACAAATAGCAATAAGATAGTTTCAAAGCTGATTAATAGGACAGTTTCAATAATTAACAACTATACTGTATATACAGATACAGATGACCCTTCCTTTGTATCCCCTTATTTTGTTTAGTCCTGTCAGAGATGGGTATTCCATTGGCATCTAAATACTATAGGTGCATGAATTCAGAAAAAAACTCCATCACAGTCCAGCAGTATGCAATAGTAGTGGGTTATCTGCAGAAGTTGTTGACTTGAGCCTTTCACAGTTCAGCATATTAATACGACTTCACTTTATATACCCTGTTTTTATACATTTTTGCTGGATGGTTAAGACCAAGATAAAGCAAGAAATGTAACAAGAAATGTTACTTTTGTACCTGATAAGGTCAGTCAAGTCCCCTCAGGATTTATCCTGTAACCCTGTACCACAGTTTGCAGATCTTTTGTTAGTGTCAGCCATGTGGATGAGTCATGGCCTTTGCTTGACCAGTTTGCTCTCTTTGAAAGCCTGAGAGAATGTTTTCACTCCATGTGACTCTCCTTAGGCACACTCTCCATCACCAATCACATTGCTCTGTGGTCCCATAATCTCCTTGATCTAAAAATTTCCCAATGGTATTTTTAATTTTGAAAAATAATTTTAAAGTTTTGTGAATGCTACACATTTTATTGCTGTGGAAGTTTTGTGTGGAGAGTTGGGGCACTGAGACCTTTTCCCAGGAAGCAGCTCTGTTCCTGCTGATACCGACCCAGCAGATCCATATCCACAGGCTGAGAGTCAAATGTGGCATAGTCTGCCCCTTTCACACAAGTTTTGTGTCTTTGTCTCCCTTATATGGGTACCATTTATGTCCTGGTTGGCTGCGATGTAGGTCCAGAGCTACAAAGAACCACACTGATATCTTGTGACGAGCTCCTGCCCTGACACTTAGGAGTTTTGGGAAGTGCCTTCAGCACTGTTGGTCACAGTTGATGGCCAATTGTCATAGTGCATAAAAATTTACCACTTCAATTTTAACACTTAAATGTAACCATTTCAATGTTACTACCAAGTCACATAATATTTTATATTATTGACAGTTATTCAACATTCCCTATCACTGTAGTTTTAATTTGTTTCCATTTTAAACTGTTATAAGTAACACATCAGAGGGCTTCATAGTCTACAAAACTTTAAAAAGTATTTTAAAATTAGCATTCTAGGGCTGAAAAGCCCTTGGTGCAAGGCAATCCATTTGTGAAGGTTCTTGGTTCCTATTGTCGAATCCACTGCACCAGTATTCTTTAATACCACTGAAGTGATTGGCTGGCATCTGAGGCAGATTTCGTTTGTTCGTTAGTAACTGAGAATGGGTGAGCCTGGACCAGGTCAGGTTTCATAGCCGAGGACCAGACCCACCTGATCTAGGTGGCGGTGACTGATTTCATCACAACCTTGGCAGAAGAAGGCCTAGGTGAGCTCTGAGCTAAGATTTGGAAAGCTGTGCCACGGAATGGAGTCACAGAAAGGACTGCTCCCACTCCATGAAACCACCATGCTTGCGGAGCAACTCCAGAAGACCCAAAAAGCCCACCATGGTGTTTGCTGGTGGCAGAAAACATGGTTTATGTTACTTCCACCTTCCAGTTTAGATGACATCCAGAATGCTGCTACAAAGGAGCCTTATAAATGTATTTTCAACACTTTCAGCTTCTATAGTTTAGAAGATGACCAGGGGTGGGTGGAGTGGGGTGGCTGTCGAGCTCCCATATCCATTACATCCCGTTCATACGCTTGCTAACCTGTTCGATTGCATCTCTTTGGGGAATCCACAGTTTTCATCCATTTCTTGGCCAACTGGTACCACAAGTTAACTGCAGTGAGAAAGGAAAGATCCCATTGTTTCCTAGAAGGTGATGGCAGTATCTTTAGCAAAACTGGAGACTGGGAGAAAGCAAGAAAGAGAAGGAAGTGACTCCATTAGCTCCCTCCCCACAGGAATCCAAAGGTATAAAGTGGATTTCTTGCATAATATCAATGTATAGACATTAGACAGAGATAACTTTTGAAAATATAATAGTCACATACACATTAAAATATTATTTTTCTTTCCTGATAGTGCCAAGATCTTATTTATTCACTTCTTAAGCAACTTGCTTCTTCATTGTGTAAATTATGTTCATTGGAGCATAATTAGCAGTAAATGAAAGAATCCCTTATCATACTGTTGCATAATTCTGGGGATCTGCTGCTCAGATGAATTACAATGTGAATGGCGCTTTGTGGAGCTGTACACTGACACAGCAGCCTTGTTGCTTTCCTCAGTTCGCTGGAGGAGCACTGATTTTTCTCTTTCTTTGAGCACTTTTTAAAAAACATTCTGGTACCCAGAATTATGGAGGTCCATGGGGCCCTCAGAAAGCCCTGAATCCCATTTATTTAATGATCTGAGAAGGGATAAGGGCCCTCCCAATATTTCTCTCCAAAGAGACACCTTCCTAGTTATGTTGTTTTGTCACTGGAAATTAGTGTCCAAGATTGAATGGATTTTTGCCTGTGGACACGTAGTAGTCCAACTCTTTGGATGACTGACTAAAGAAGTAGTGGATTCATTTAAGGAAATGGAAACAAATTTGATGCAAAGGTAAAACATGCTTTCTTTTCAAAGCCCTTGTCCGAAGTCTTTGCTGCAGGGGTTGACTTTTAATCCATGATTTTTATGGTCTTTTCTTTAATGGAATTGTACTATGTGGCCTTATGGGGACTAACATCCTTCAAATGCTGAAAGACTGGGTGAACTGTCCTCTTGGTTCATCACTAGGAAGAATGCAAATCTAGAGGATTTGATGTTCTCCTCAAGTGCCCAGTGAACGTAAATCAAGTGTTCTCTGTAGATGGACTGTCGGGGGCTAACCCAGGGAATGCTTTCTCTCCTTATGGAACAGAATTCAAATTCTGTTATTAGAAGGAAGTTTGCCAGGCTTTAGATATTTTCAGCAACAGTTTTCTTTTTTTCTGATTTTCTCATAAGCAAAACAAAGAGTAGGAGTTGAGCAACGCTAGAACTTTGGGTTTAGTTAATGGCATTGTGGATGAAAGAGATAGAAACAGACATGGCAGGAGAGTCTCTGTTTTCTTCCTTTTGTGCTGAGGATGGAACCCAGGGCCCGTGCTGCAAGGCCAGCTCTCTACCACTGGGAGCTCCATTCTCAGCACCTGGCTGCCCTTTTGGCACTAAGGGTAATTTTGGTAGGCTATCATTTATAGCCACCGCACATCCCAGATTTTCCAAATTAGTTTGTATTTTAAGTATTTGCTTTCATTACTTGGTAAAACCTCAAAATAGTCCGTAAATGCAAATATTTCCACAAGCAGTAGCCGAATGAATGAAGTCAGTAAGCATTGCAAATGTGCGCATTCACCCTGCTGGTTCTGAGCATAAATTTGAGGAAGTCAAATGGAAAGCTTCATGTCACTGATTACTCTCTTCTGGGTGGCAGCGAAGTTATCAAGGGGCTCTGGCACTGAAAATTCTCTTTCAAAGTGTAAATTAATTATTCAGAGGCATGCCAAAAGATAATAAACAATTACTGAACAAATGAAGTTCCTCTCACAAGTAGGAAAATATTCTAGCAATTTCACCCACAAGTGACTAACAAAGATGAATGTAAATTTTGCACAAGTTGTTATGTGCTTTTTGCTGTATTATAATTTTTAATTAATTTCTCCTTTCAATAATATGATTCTATAAATATATTATTATAATTCAATTATCATATTTCCTAAAATTTTTCATGTACATTAAAACAATCAGAAGTTCTCAACCAAGAGAGGTAAGTTAGTGAAAAGCAGAGATTTGATAACTGCCTGCACTAGGGATCGTAGTTACTGTCTGTCATAGCCTAGATTTACAATAAATTGCTCAATCTCTCTAAGACTCTGGTCTCTTACTTGAAAAGTGGAAGAAGTAAATATCTCATAAGTTTGTTTGTTGGGAATGAAATGAGCTAATATCTGTAAAGTGTTCAAGCAGAGTTGGTTTTCAGAGAACTGACTTGGCCCAGGGGAGATATTCTAGAAATGAACCTAGTATGAAATAACAGGAGCTCAGCTGGAGACCACGGCAAGACTTACCCTTTTTCCTCTTCTCTCTACCACATGACTGCACTTGAGGCAGCACAGGAGTTTTTCAGCCTGAACTCCTAAGGAGTGCAGCTCCTCAGGTCCTTTCCTGATGAGTGATGAACTCTAGAATGAGTGAGAAACGTGATTATTTCCCTAAAACACCAAGATGTGGGGCTGGTTTCTTATGACAGCAGAGCAGATCAGCTGGGGAATGCAGGAAGGGATGCAGGAGTTCATACTACTAGCATTTTTAGGACCCAGGGAGAGGAGGGGATGATCAGAGCCCTGTGTAGGATGGAGGCAAGCAGGCCCCAGAGCTGAGGACAGAGTGGCCACGCCTGGCGGAGGAAATGGCACTCCACAGTGAGCACCCCAGTATGCAGGAAGCCCCATGTCTGCACTGACACAGAAAAAGGAAAAATGTTCACCTGGAGTATAAGTGAATTTCCTGGCTCAGGTCCATGAAAATCTCAGGGGACAGTAAGAGCTTTGAAGACCTCTTTGTGGCAGATGTCTTCTCTCACTGTTAGGGTGGCAATGTCACATTAACGTCTATGGAGCGGGAACTCTGTGTTGGGGGACTGTGAGTGGCACTGCACTTGCCCATCACGTCTGCGGGAAGGTGGACAGCTGGCAGGAGCTCCTCCCGTTTTGCTAAGCCTGGTCCTTAGATGCAGCTGGGGTCCCTTGAAGGGTGGCTTCTGTCCTACATGTGGATTTCTGGGCAGATACACTGTCTGCCAGGGATTTTCTGACCCAGAAGCGAAGTAACTGCTCTGTGCTCTGAGTGAGCACATAGCATTGCCAAACCCAAAATTGCAATTTGTATGCATTCATTGCCCTCCCTTATTTCACTTTCCAGGCCACTGTGTTCTTTGCAAAGAAGAAAGGTGGTGTCTTCCCCTCCCAATAGTGGGTGCTGCTCCCCAGTCAGCCTAGGGCAGCCCTCGGCTTGTTCTGTGTGGAGGGAAAACTGGGGCAGGATGTGGAACATTTCACTCATATCTAAGAGCCGGGAAAGTAGTGGACAACTTCCCATACGCTGAGTTACCAGCACCTTGATCAAACTGTGAACATCAGAGTAGTTTGTTTCCTGATTCTGTGTTTCCCAGAACCCGATTTCTGGAAGCCGTAAGCAGTGACCCTGTTGCTAAAGGCTCTGAGGTGGAAGCCCTTGGGGATAGATGGCTTTCTGCTTTTTCCTTCCAGCAATCTGAACTGATTAGTAATGTATTGAAGACACTGGCAAGTCCTTGAACAAAAAGTCACCTTGATTCAAATAGATTTAGTTAGGTTGGACCTTAACAATATTTTTCTTAAATTTGACCATGAACTGTGTATGACAAAATGATTAACAGCCTGAGAAATAATGAATCCTGACATGCTGACTTCAGAAGCCCCACCCTTGTGTGGAGTTAGAATATAAACATTGTCCTGCAAACATGTATACAAAAGGAGGAGGATCAAAGGAGGGGTGGGGAGAGGGAAGGAATGGGGATCAGAAAGGGAATTAGATGTGTTACGCACAGGTACCAACTTCCAGCAGGGGATTGAGCATTGCGTACTACTATACACATCTAATATCCCCACCCTCCCTAATTTATTCCCCAGGTCTTGGAATAGCACTTCTTCTCCTGTCAAAAGAAGCAAGTTTGTGAGTTGAGAGGACTGTTTGGTCTTCCCTAGATGTTTGTCTGAATTCACTGAGGTAAGTCTCCTTCAACTGAGAAAGCTCTGAAATGAGCAAAGTTGTTTGTGAACTTACGAGGTTCACTGGCTATTGCTAGCTGCTCAGGCAACGTGTTGGGGATTTCCCTCTGATATGCCAGTGAGTGATTGGCTAGTGATCAACAAGAAAGCCTCCTTGTCCTTGTTCAATGAGGGCTTTCTGTCGTTCAAATACGTCTGTGATAGGTGTAATAATGTTCTCCCTTAGAGATCTGCATCCCTGTTTCAGGAACTTGCAAGAATACGAAGGGACTTTACTAGGATGGCTCCACTGAAGAGGTCAAGGCGGGGAGTCTGGCCTGGATTATCTGTGAGTCCAGTCCAGTCTCGATAAGGGGCTAGTATGAGGGAGGGTCAAAACTAGCAGAAGATGTGATGAGGGAAAAAGAGATTGAGGCGATGCGCATTGGGGTCATGACCGTAGGGAACCGTACATGATTGTAGGTGCTGCAGCTGACTCTAGAAGGTGGAAAAGGTGGCTGTCCCTGAGTCTGCAGGAGGAGTGCAGCCCTCTCTACACCTTGGCTTTAGCTTTATAAGACTTACTTTGGACTGGTGACATTCAGAACAAAACGATAATAAGTTGGCATTGTTTTAAGACAGTAAACAAATACAATGCACTAATCCTGGTTTATTCCGAACCTGCCCAGGCCCATCTTATCAAATTAGGGCCTGTCTATCTAGAGGGAGGTCATTTTAGCTAAAAGCATCCTAGCTCTCCTTTCAGTCCGCTTCCAAAAGCTTGGGCTATGCTGGAGCGATTCTTCCATATTGACCACATCACTGGTGGTGATCAGGGCTGCCTCAGGCCCAGAAGGACCCTTGAGGGCATACTCCAGACATGAGGAGCAAGAATGGCTGAGACAGTCAGGAGGGAAGGTCCTGGAAAGCGTCTGCGGGCTTTCTGGGATGGGCTTGATTTTACCTCCTGCTGTGTGCCAGCACCCCAAGAAGTTTCCTGTATCCTGGAAACTACAGAACATACTATGAGGCGATCCATTCTAATGTGGGAAAGTTGTCTGACCAGAGGAAGTTGTCTGACCATAGGACATTGTGGATTTAGACCTTGGACTTCAGAAACAGAAGCAGTATGGCAAGAGTGTGTGTGTAGTGTAGGAGACAGACCTACATACATGGCACCTGGGATTCAGAACCCTGTGGCTGACACTCCTGACTTGAGCTCGCTGAGGACCTACTCCGAGACGGCCTATTGTCCTGGCTACCTGAGACCCAGGTGGTTCTCACAGCACGGACTTTGCAGGTTCCTAATGGGGTATTTCTAGTGGGAATGTAAAATGGGTCACGTTGGAGAACAGCTTGACAGCACCTCAAGAGATTAAGCATGGAGTTACTATAAGACCCATCAATTCTACTTCTAGGGCTATGCCTAAAATAATATGAAATATATGTCTCCATAAAAGTTCAAAACAAGAATGGCACAGTATCACTATTAGCAGTGGCCAAAAAAGTGGGAGAAATACAGATGTGCAGAAAATGGATGAACAGATAACGTGGTATCCAATGCAATGGAAAATTAGTCAGCTGTAGGAAGGACTGGCACATGCTGCAGCCTAGGTGAACGTTGGGGACATTGTGCTGAATGAAAGAAGCTGGCCCTGAAGGAGCACTGGCTGTGTGTCCCATATATATGAAGCTTCCAGCATGGGAAGGTTTCACTGACACATGAAACAAATGGGTGGGTGCTGGCATCGGGGCCAGGGGAAGCCAGAGTGACTGCTGATGCGTCTGGGGCCCCTCCCCGGGCTTCTAAAGGCATTCTGGTGACCTTACAACCTCTTGAGCATTCTAGAAACCGTTAAGTTATACTTGTTAAAATGACTAACTTTAAAAAAAAGGTAGGAGCCGGGGAGATGGTCGAGGAGAATAAGTGCTTCCCTGGCAAGTGCAAGGGTCTGAGTTCAATCCTCGGTTCTGCCAAAAGCAAAACAAAACAACTAACTTTATGTTATGTGACTTTTACCATATAGCAATTAAAACTTAAAGCCAGAGTGGAGCCAGACAAAGCAGAAGAATCAGTTACCCCATGGTGAGCCTCAGCCCTGTGGCTCAGTGGCCAGGCTTCCCCGTGTGGTGGGGGTGGCTCAGTCCCACAGACTCCAGGCCAAACTCCTGTGTTTTCTCAGAGAGGATGTGAGCCAGAGAGGTGGGCGAGGCAACCCATCTGTGGAGCATGAAGGTCTCGAGGGCCCTGCGTAGTGGATCGGGGAAGTCCTGCCTCACTAGAGCCAGGGGCAACCCCGATGCCCATGGTGCTGCAGAGAGTGGATGGACCAGTCACAAGCAACTCCACAAACAGTGTGCTCCTGCAGGCAGGTCTGTGGAAGCTCCCTAGCTCGGAGTCTGGGCTGCCCCTCTCTGGAGTCTGCAGGTTTGATGTGGGAGAGTCAGGAAGCTGTTGCAGTCCTTGGGACTGCAGGTACCTGGTGCTTCTGCTGCCCTCCAGCCTCTCTTGTTTGACCCAGAGCCTTGCTTTTGCC
Source organism: Ctenomys sociabilis (assembly GCA_004027165.1). Classification (NCBI taxonomy): domain Eukaryota; kingdom Metazoa; phylum Chordata; class Mammalia; order Rodentia; family Ctenomyidae; genus Ctenomys; species Ctenomys sociabilis. Next base: position 47,183 of record PVKA01010786.1, read on the forward strand.
TGCTGTTTAACTTACTCTTGGGTTTTGGTCCTCCTCAACATATAGCATGTGGGTTTTGCTTGTTAGCTGACAAAGGTGGAAGTGTCCACTTCTGCCCATTCCTGGGCCTTCACAAAGCGGGCCTGTTCTCTGGCCCCAACTTCTAAGGGAAGGACCTTAGATAGTGTCAACGGTTCAGGTAGCAGCAGGATTAGGAAAAAAAAATCATTAAAAGGAGATACAACTGGTTGAAAAGAAAAAACCCAAAACACTAAAAGGCTGGCGAGATAGCTCAGTGGACTAAGTACCTGCTTAGGCAAGTGCAGGGATGGGTTCGATCCCCAGCACCACAGGTCATGCTAACCCCCAAGACAGGGCATGGTGGCGCACACCTAGAACAGTGCGGGGAGGCTGAAAACAGGAGGATCACTATTAGTCCAAGCTGTGTAGTGAGACACTGTACCAAAAACATCAAAAAATAATTAATAAATAAATAAATAAGGCACTGTTGGGTCAAAAGCAGTAATAATTGATGTTCACAAAAATGGTTGTCATCTGTACTTAACTGCTCTAGTGGCAACAGTCATGCATATTGGTCACTGTGCATTACATCACCATACTGTCACTTCAGATTTCCCAAACAGCCCTCCACACAATTGCGCTGCTGCCACAGCTCCTTGTTCATGTAGCTCGGGCATCGGTTTCCAGCCTAGAGAGCCAGGGGCCTGCATCTTGGTCCTGCGTGCTCTCGGCTGGAGGCCTCGACTCTAAGCCTGGAGGTGCGGGCAGAGATAGTTGTGTGGGTTCCCAGCCCAAGGCTGAGTAAACAGACATCCCGAGTTGATTTTCCCCCAGAATAATTGCATACAATGAGCACAAATGTTTAATTAATCAGGAATCTTGCACTTATTATCTTTTCACTGGGCTTCCACTGATAATGACCCAGAGGAAAGTTCTTTTCCTTTGTGTGAATGATATTTTATTTAAAGGTTTGCATTTCATCATCTCGAGCCCCTCTCCTCCCTTTCTAGTCAGGTGGAGAGACTGACCCAACGAATGCCTGCGCCGCTCAGCAAACGCGGGCACACCCGAGCTCGGGCTGCACAGGGCTCGCATGGAGGGCGTTTTCACCGTCAAGGCAGCCTCAGAACTGTGCTGAAATCAGAATAATTTCACGCACCATATTTACTCGCTGTAAACTTCCCTCCCCAGAATCAAAGTTGGGAGGAAAGAGAAGGAGTTAAGGGAAGGCTTGACACACAGGAAAGCGGGAGGCCAGCGGCCTAGGAAACCAGGCTCGAGTTTGCAGGGACGAACACCACAGTCCAGGCTTGCTCCCAAACCTGGAGCGCAGTGCAAAGCATCAATGAGGGCATTGTTTGCATTAAAGAGCTGAGTTTTCCGGTGGGTGATCATCAGGGAAACTCAGTCAAGGGCAAACAAGGACAGCAGCTCTGATTAATTAGACATCTGCAGGGGGGCTAAAAGCAAAACTTGCCCTGTTGGTTGTGTAAGAGCTATGGGTATTAATGGCACACATAGACTTGGAGAGTGTCCTTTGCTGAAATCCACTCTGTATGAAAAAATGGCTTTCAGGGGATAACAGGTTATGTCTTTCTATATGAGTTCAGTTTCTTTGGGTGTCACCAAGTGTCAGGGATTCTGGGCAGGGTGACAGAGCCTGTTTCTTCAGGAAGAAAGCAGCAAATCTGAGGTAGCCCTGAAGCACAGGCTGAGTGTGGGAGCTGCATGAGAGTCATTCCAGGGTGGGATCACCGGCACAAGTCGAGGTGAGTCAATGAGGTACTGAAGAAGGAGCAGCAACTGGGAGAGCAGGTACACTGAAAAGACAGGCACCTGTCACACATGCAGCCTAACTCAAAGGACTGCCGGCTGCTGAGAGGACGCTGGACCGCAGTCACACTACACAGTATTTGTGGTTTATCTGAAATCCAAATGTAACTTGTGTTTTTATTTGTTCGATCAGGCAGCCCTGAACACTGCTAGTGATATGGGGTGGTGGCTCTCACTGGATTGCGTCTCAGCCTTCTCAGGGCAGGGAGGCCTCAGGCCCTGTACTCGGACGCTGCTCTATTTGTGTGAAGCCGTGTGTCCCATAGCTGCTCTTAGCTAGTGGCTTGGTGTACCAGGAGGGCTGGACATGGGGCTCTGCTGTTGGATGGCTTTGGCTGCAGGAGTTCCTGCAGGCCTGCTGACTTCGTCTTCATTTTTCACAGCAGTCCAAGTTATTTCTGCCCAATCTTCCTTCCTTCCTTCCTTTTCTTCCATCCTTCCCTCCCTCTCTCCCTATTTCCCTCCTTCCCTGCCTCCTTCCCTCCCTCCCTCCCTGTCTCCCTCCTTCCCTCCCTCCCTCCTTCTGTCCCTTCGTTCCTTCTTTCCTTTCTTCTCTTTCTCCTTTGCTTGTGGTTAGAACTGTATTGCATCCTGACACCTTTACCAGTCTCTGCTTGGTCCATCCACATTTCCTTTCTAGGTACTTGCTTTAGAAAAGTGCTGCATAATCTCACTTTAGTGTATGCTCCTTGGAGAACCTGGATTAAAGTAGCTGATGTCCAAATAGAAGACATTGGGAACTGGATCAAGACAGTTCAAGGTTTTTATCTGTGGACTGATAGTTATAAGGGAACAGCAGTTTACAAAAGGAGAAAAGAGAGGTGGTTTGTAGGGTGCAAAATTGTCTATTTTGGGTTAGTTTTATTTAATCCCCAGTGAAGAGTGCACATAAAAAATAATGCATTAAAATGCCCATGTTCCATGCCTACAAAAATTCTGATTTAGATCTTAGATACTCTGCAGGCATCTGTGATTCTAATATTTACTCTGGTTGTAAAACTTTATTTTGAAGGACTTAGGTCAGGGATGCTGACCAGACTTTGCTTTGAGGGGAATTCTGATGAATTGCCAATGATCTTGGAAGGCTGTGCTGCGAAGGGCTGGGTGCCTGGCTCTAGATTCTCGGAAAGCGAGCCCTGGGGCTAGTAAGTGTTGTCTGGTGTAGTTGAAGGAGTGAGGGTGGTAGAAAAAGTGCTCTGCCCTTGTCAGCCCTGCGCTGGTGGACTCTTAAATGCTACTGTGGTCAGAATCAGGAAGGCCTAAAACAGAGTGGAGGCATCCAGGATTGGAGGTGAAAATCTAGAGAGGTAAATATAGAATTTTGGAGCTAGAAGGATAGAGGCTTGGAATCAAGTTGGCACACAAGGTAAAGGAGACAGAAGACATGAGATCCTGAGGTTTCAAGGACTACGTGGAACATGTGTGTGTTCAAACAACCAAGCTTTCTGCTCCTTGCCAGATACACAGGTCTGCATGTTGGTTCACTCAAGTTGCCATAATAAAATGCTCTAGATTAGAAAGTGCATAAGCAACAGGCATGTTTTTTCTTCACAGTGCTGGAGGCAGGAGTCTCCCAGAGGAAGTGTGGCCGACGTGGTGAGGGCCTGTCCTCAGAGGCCCACGTGCAGATGGCCGCGGGGCAGATCGGCCGCCAGGGCCTCCTTCATCACAGAACCGCTCTCGTGCCAAAGGCCGCGGCCGCAGACCGGGCAGCAGCCAGAGGCCACGTGGCCTCGGGTCTGGCGGCCGCTGCCTTTCAGTATGTGGTTGGGGCGGGGAGCAGACGTTCAGGCCTCGGAACAGCGGAAACCTGAGCCACCTTTCGTACACTGAGAAGCAGCGGGGGCGGCAGCAGCAGCATGGGTATTAATTTCTATGGCCATTATGTTTATTGGCTGTTTTTATGTGGGTGGACCATTTGGATGAATAGATCAAAGCCTGAATTTATATTTAGTTATAAACATATTTGTTCATTATTCATAAAGATGAATATGGTGCTTTAATCTTTTCTGAAGCACTTCAAAAAATTTCAGTGTGTGGTTGTTTAATACAGATGTGTAGTATTCCATTTATCTTTGCTAGAAAAAGAATTGTTGATTTAAGTGGGTTTAGATGGAGACTATGAAGAGCACACGATCTCCGGAGCAGGGGCTTGCACGGTGTGGTAAGGTCACCATCCCCCATGCCTGCTCGGGGATGTGCTCACCTACCGAAAGGGAAGGGTGACGGCTGGCTGCAGGGGCACCAGCATGCGTTCAAGGCCCGACTCAGAGCTGCAGGCCACGGCCCATGGCCTTTCCTCCCATCTGTGCTCCACGCGATCTCCACCCAAACTGCCAGCTCCTAGCTGTCCATCTCGGGTGCAGATACTTTTTCAAGAGAGTGGAGGGAAAATCAACATGAAGATGGGTGAACTTCATAGTGGGGAGGATCAAAAACACCGGACGCTCTAGGTCAGGGGACTGTTCAGGGAGTAGGATAAGAGGAGCCAGACTCGGAGCAGAGCCTGGCTCACTTAGGAGCCTGTGCAGACTTCAGGATAGGACCATGAAATTAGGAGCTGGATTTGGCCTACATGCTTGTCTTTCTTGACAGTGGCTTGGCTTTAAAATGTAAAACCCTACACTTCAGAGCATCCATGAAAGAGGTTCTCCAGCCTAAATTTCTAAAAGTAACCTCCCAGCTGGAGCAGAGGCCATACCTTCCACATAGATGGGTGCTCCCTGTACAGCCTGCTACTTCTGAGTGTCACAAAAAGGCACATTATTAATTTAACTTTAAGTGGCCTGGAAGTTTCAAGTGCATAGTAAGTTCAGTACTTCACGTCCAAAAACCTTTAAAAAATGTTCAGTATAAATCTGACAGTATGTGAGGCCATGCATATAGCAACCAGCAGACCCAACTTTCGTCGAATTGGTCAGGAACAATTTACCCTAGTGACACTGTTCATTGTGACATGCTAAATTATCTGGATCTGGTGTGCCTTGATTTCTGCCTAAAAACTCAAGTTGTTGGATTGCCAAAGAGCTGCTCTCTCAACTGGATCCGTATAGGGCTTCAGGGACCTTGGAAGGCTGGTTCGGTTAATCACAGGTTTACAGGCCTCCCGAGGACAGCCCTGAGAATGTGTTTCCCAGATGTAGGGAAGACCCTAAATTCTAATGTGTGGCTACTTCCTGAGGTGTGAGCGTGATTCCGGATGCGGAGCACGGCTGATGAGGCTCAGGCATGGGAACCAGGTTGAAGGGAAGGAGACGCTGCGCGCCAGGACTACGCCCTCAGTCCAGGAGCTGGGCGCGGGTCCGGCCGCCCCTGGAGCAGAGTAGGAGTCGAGCTTGTCCCTCCTGTTATCACTGCTTACTCTCCAGCAGGCAAAACAGAGCCCTCGTTGTTTTGGCCACAAAATGGTGCAAAACAGGACCTGAAAGGCCTTTTCATCTGGGAACGCCTCATGCCGAGGAGGGGAACGCTACTCGGGGCACGCATGGATGGGCTTTCAACCCACCCGAGTCCAAACCTCATTTTCTCTCTGGGAGAGATGAAGGAGGCAGAAGCAGAAGCCAAGACGGAAAGGAGCTGCCAACATTCAAGGAAGGGCCCTCCTCTGGAATGGGCGTGTTGGCAGAGGGACGGGGTAGAGGAACGAACTTTAGAAATGTTGTGAATGCCACACCAGGATTTATTTTCAAATGAAAAATTGACGAAAATGACCTGGTACCAGAAGAATGAAAAGACATATGAGAGCTGAAATAGATGTTGGTTTTCAAGCTTAGATGACGTAAAACATAAGAGAGTGATGTGGGGGACCAGCAAGTAAGAGAAGGGCCAGGGATGGCTGGCAAAAAGGCACCAAGACAGTGCTAGGAGGCTGCGGGGGAGGACTCATGGCCTGCTGGTCAGGGCCCGGCTCCTGTGCAAGGCCCGAGTCTCTGTGCCCCGGGGAGAGGCTTCCTCATCCCCGCAGGGAGGGGCTCTGGGACACATTGTCACAAAGCAGAGAAGTCCACCTGGCTCTAAGAAGCAGATAAGGAATTTGTTGTCAGAGTGAGGAGTAGCTCCTAGAACCCAAGGCAGGGGTGAGAATGGGCATAGCTGTAGGACCTGGCCAAAAGCGCAGCTGGATATCATAGGCTGTAAGGCTTGGATTCCAGGTTTAACCAACTCCCCATTTCCGTCCTGATACTACTCCTGCCTGAGAGCCTCATTCTCAGAAGAGCAATTCCAACTGGTCTAGCTCAGATCACAATCCCACTCCTAGCTACTGGTCAGAGGACAGGACCCCAACCCTGAGCAACGGAAGAGAGAGGTTCCCCAGAACCTTAGCTGCGGCGCTTGTATCAGACAGAGTAGACGAGCTGGGCAAGCAAGAGCACTGGTGTGTGGTAGAAGGTTACGTCCGCACTGTCCCCAGTTCCTTGGACCTGGGAGAGAAGGGTCAGCACGGGGCTAGCACTGATGCTTTGTGTAAGTGCTGCACCTTGTCCTGACCATCACCAGTGAAGGCGCTGAGAGCAGACAGATGGAGCTGGAGCCCTGCTTGGGCCCTCGTCACACTCTGGGCTGAGCTGTAGTCAGCACCAGCCTACATGCTTGTTGGTTATCTGTGGTGCCCACATAAGACACACAATGGCAGAGCAGCATGGGGTGGCACTGTCCAGCACAGCAAAGCACTTTGTAACTAAGCTTCTTAACACCAGTTGTGAACTCCGTATATTTATCCTGTATCTTCAATACCTTCAGTAATGGTGGGAGAGGGAAAACGGGATCCTGGAAGCATTTCCAGAATTTCCCAGGGCGAGGAAGTGCAACGCGTGACAGAGGTGCAGGCTGGCCACTTGCCTCTTTGGGCCCCTGCCGGGTCATCAATCCTGCAGAGACACAAGTGACTACAGTCGCTGTGCTGGTGGGCTCCCACCCATGGCCCATCTTTGTGCCACTCCTAGGAAGAGAGGCAAAGATTTAATGGTTTAGAGAGGGCGGCTACCTAATTTGACACACATTGGACACACACATGGGACACATTCCACACATTCCTGCACTTGACTCACACCACCTGTAAGCGGGCAGAGTGGTGTGCTGCCTTCCTACCTCACCGTGGGAAGCAAGGTCTCACACATATTTTCCACAGTAATTTGATTGTTTTTTTTTTTTTTTTTTTTTTTTTTTTGTGAGAACAACTGAAGGAGCCACTTACTGCTGGGAATGTGGCCCAAGGTTCACCACGAAGGTCATTCTTGGTATTAGACATTTTAAGGCCTATGACAGAGTCGGGGTCTATTGAACACATTAAGGGAAGCCCCTGTAGTGAGCTCTGCCCCTCAGGATGTGCAGAATAAAGACCGTCCCAACTCTGGGGACAGGTGGCTTGATGGGTGGGAACAACCTGAAGCTTTGTTGCTCCTGCAATCATCTTTCTCATGCTGTGGATTTCTTTCTCCAGAGTTTTTACAAGTAGGGTCCCTCCAAGTCCCGTGTGCCCAACAGTCAGCTTGGCAAGCAGGTGCCCCCTCCCGCTCACCCATCTGGCACCCACAAGCACACCATTTGAGTGGACTCAGCTGACTCTTGGTGCACACACCCAGTTCCAATCTGATTCGCTGGCTTCCATCGCTCACTTAGGTGGAGATTCCTAAGAATTTTATGAAGACACTTTGGAGGCTCCAAAGGCCGATTCTGAAATAAAGAAGTCCTGGAGAAGACAGCACTTGGCGAGGGGAATTCCTTTATTGGCTCCCAAATTCTGATTTCATCTTTCAGCTAACCCAAACAATTTTTAAAAACATTTGGAGACAGCCTTCAACTTAGGTCTTAAAAACAAAAACATATTAATGAAGAATCTACAGGATGATTTGAACTTCATGTGATTTAATACAAAATTAACATGTGCATTAATATGGACCATGGAGCACGCTTAATCGAGTGTGACACCCAAGTTCACAGAGGTGCCCTCCTAAGAAACTCTGTGGAAGATGCCATCACTTGTGACAGGACTCAGTGTCACAAACGATGCTTGGTACACACACCCAGGGGGCTGGATGAGCGGGAACAGCCTGAAGCTTTGCCGTGAATTGAAGAATGTTTCCAATCTTGGCACACATGTGAATTCAAAGTTCACTCCAAACTTAAAACCTTTATGCTGACTTCTAAGAGAAGGTACTTTCTGTCTTCACTCCCTGGTGTGCTGTGCCAGCCCCACCCCCAGGGTGCACTAGAAGGTGGCTGAGACTGGGAGTAGTGGTGCATGGCTGTAATCCCAGCACCTGAGAGGCTGAACACAGGTGGGTCATTCCAAGCCCAGTCTATGTCATGAGACCCTGTAGACTCTGTAGACCCTTAGGAGAGAGAGAGAGAGAGAGAGAGAGAGAGAGAGAGAGAGAGAGAGAGAGAGAGAAACTTTCCCTAGTGCTCTTCGCTGCCTGCCTTAAGTTTCTTATTTCTCTGGGAAAGTTGTTTCTTTTAGCATGGCCTTGCAGCTTTTTGTCTCTCTGAACAACTTCTGCCTGCTGTTTCTATGTAGTGTGTTCTCCCCTTCTGCAGGCTGGAGGAGATGTTTGATATATTTTCCAACAAAAGTTTATGCATTATCTGCTATTATCAGTCACTGGGCTACATATTATGTGGGCAGTTGATTTCTACTTATGACCACAGTTGAAAATAAATTCTACCACTCTACAGAAATACATCCTACCTGGTTAAGCTAGATGACTTTTACCATTAATAATTTTGTGTCCACAGCGGGAGATAAATAATCACTGAGGACAAAACTCTACATAAGAGAAATAAAGGAGAAAAGTTGCTGGGCGCAGAGATACTAATTATTTCCTATGATAACTTCTCCTCTTCCTCTAGGCCTTTTTGCTGTGTTTCTCCAAAGGACGAAAGGGAGCTTATTAAATGCTATGAGACTCTGCCCCTGACTGTTGATAATTGCATTGGACATGCATTCTTGACCTAGGGTGACATTTAGTCTGGAAGGACAAAAACTATATTAGTTATCTTGAGAATTTGAATTGCAAGGGGAAATAGTTATGAATGCTGAGACCCATATTTTGTAGTCTCTGTGGTAAGCCAAATGCATCCAAGAAAGCCTTCAGGACAGAGGCAAAAAAGAAATTGGTCTTAAACAGTGTTACAGATATAGAAAAGAATATGTTTCAGTGGCTGACCGATAATTCTGAGCCTAGTGTCTACTCCCATACTTAGTCTGGAGTTTGAATTTACCCTATCTATATAGTTCAGGAAAATCTGAGATGAAATAGTAATATTAAAATGTGATGCTAGACTATGAGGTGAAGCAATAATGAATTAGAAAGAAACTCTCTAGTGAGTCATACTCTAAGGCTGTGTAACACAAATCCCTCATAGGTTGGGCTCTACCAAAGGACAGCTCATCCTGAAAGATTAGGAAATATTAGGAAACAATCTCCATGAGAATCAACAGGTAGAATGTGCACTAAGAGCAGATCCCAAGAACCTTAGGTGATCGGTGTATTGCATAAAGGCTGCACATATGCTCAAGATAATCAGAGGCATTATATAAGGTATTGAAAACATAACAAATGAATAAGGTGCTGTGCAACAACAGTTAGATTTTAACAAAGAAATAGAACTTCAAAAAGTAACAACTATAGCCATTCATCTTAATGAATCAGACATGGCAAAAGAAAAAGGTAGTGAACTGGAAGAGCTTAATTCTAATTCAAGATGTATCAGAGAAATGTAATACATGAGAGAAAGTAGCTGAATCTGTAAAGACAGAATGAGAAAGAATAAGAGTTTTAGAAGAAGAAAATAGACTGAAGAAGAAAAGAATTTCGAAGAGAAAAAGACTGAGAATTTTGTTAGTCACAAAAAGGTAAACATTGTGAGATCAGAAAGCACACAGCCTGGAGCTGGAGGAGTAGGTCCAGACTGTAACCCCACTCTAATGAGACTGGCTCATCAGGAGGCCAAAGATCATCTGAAAATAACCACAGAGAACATTTTCTTTTTAGGAAACACCATTAGAAAGGCATCAAGCTTCTCAACAGCAATGACAGAAACTAGAAGGCAGTAAGGTGAAATAACTGAAGCTTACAATGCTATGTTCAGTTAAGCTCCATTATTGCTCAAGAACGAAGAGGAAATAAGGTTTAGTTGCTTGTTTCGTCACAGAGATGCTCATGAAGGAAGTGCTGAAGAATTTATTTCATGTGACAAAAAATTGAATCAAAGCAGAGAGGGAAGTTTAAAAAGGAAAGTGAAATCTAGAAAGCATTGTTTACAGAAAATAACATTGACAGGGTCCAGCGAGATGTCTCAGTAGAACAAGCACTTCCCTGGCTAGCACAAGGGCCTGAGTTCAATCCCCCGTTCTGAAAAAAAAAAAAAAGTTGACAAATTTTAAGAGCATACAACAAAGTGAAAATGAGGTATCAGGCAGCTACATTTGCAGGTGAGTAGGGGAAACTTTTACCTTTCCTAGTCGAGTGGATGTCTCAAAATGTGAATGTGTGTTATACAAATGTGTACAGAAGACATGTAAGTACCAATTCAGTAGACCCGAATAATCAATTTACTAAAATGATCAATTTGCCAAAAGTGTGGGAAAAAGTGAAGTTCATGTAGCAGGATAAATACAAAGTCCGTAATAATATAGCAGAAGCTGTAAGTGCACTCACTGCGCCCATAAACACCGTTAGCTTTGACAAAAAATGAAAATCTCTGTGGTTTGTAAGTGACTCATTTGAAACATGAGGGGAGAGAAAGGAACAGAAGCAGAGAATGGAAAAAGCTTTTAGGCAAACCAGTGCACAGTGCAGTTACATTTATGCCAGACAAAGCAAAACTCATGGTTAGAGATAAATATTGTTATAAATACATAGCAGTCATATAGATCTAATGTCATGCCCTCAAATGACAAGCAAATTTGAAATCCCAGAAGGAACCGTCAAGCTATAATCACAGTAGACATTTTTAATGCAGATATCCTAAGGAGGTCATCAGACTTGAAAAATTAGGAGCAAAAGTTGAATCAGTCAGCTTTAGGAATGATAGCGACAACTGTCCAAATAGTGGTCCTGGCCCCAGAAGAGTAAGGTTTCGGGACCTCATATATGAAATTCATTTGTGATGGTAACGTAGGACAGTCTTTCACGGGGAGGACAGAGGTGGAGTCTCTGACCTTCTTTCTCACCGGAGCAAGACTCAGGGAGGAGAGGTTTGGGCTTGGGAATACTGCTGACTCTTATGTATTTGGCTGTGATTTTTTTCCTCCTGCTTTTTAAATTAGTGCAAGCTACTTACAGCCTCAAGATTCTGTACAGAGCTGAGGCAGCAGAGAGTCACCTGCATTAGTTGGATACAAGCTAAACTGCTGTCACGTCGACACTGAAAGATACAGTGGCTCACTTGAGACTGTTTATTTCTCTTCAGGGACTAGGAGTCATTCAGGAGCTGGTGGTGGGTCGTACCAGTCAGGTAGGTGGCGCTGTTCCACAAAGTCACCCAGCTGCCTTCTGTTCATTTTCCACCTTCTCCCAGAGTACTCTCACCCCAAGTACCACATTTGCATTCCAGCCATGGGGCAGGCAAGCAGCTGCTTTTTAAAGATCTGACTGGAATATGCACACATCTCTGTCATTCATGTCCCTCTTCCTGGAAGCCAGTCACGTGGTTACTTGGGGCACAAAGGGACTCTGGGAAATGTCTCCCCCTGGACAGCCATCTTCCTTTTTCCTCAGTGATTGTGACTGTGTGTGTGTGTGTGTGTGTGTGTGTGTGTGTGTGCATGCGCACATGTGTGTTCTAGGGATTGTTCTATTGCTCCAAGTGAGGAACAGAAGAAAATGAGCACTATCTGTGACAGCATAAAGGTTTGTTTCTAATTATTGCCATTCTATCTTGGGCACATTGCAGCTTCTCAGAACTTCAATTTTATCATCTAGAAGACTGTATCCTCCAGAGTTGTGAGGATGGGAGATGCGGAGAGTGAAGGTGCGGGCCAGCTGCACTTCCTGTCAACCCCCTGCTCTGCAGGTGTTGTCCCAACGGCACTGTGTCCCAGCTGCGCACACTGCACCCCTGGGCCCTGTGCTGGGATGGAAGGGTGGCTTTGGCCTGCTGCTGCCATGGCTGCTGTTCCTGGAGCACCTTGCCTCCTCCTCCTCTCGTCCTCCTTCCCGCACCTCCACACTGGAAGGATTCTGCAGATCAACAGACTGTCACCTGGGTGCTTGTAGGTCCCAGATTCCCATTTTCTTGAAAACCCAAAGAATTGATGAGGCCCTCAGAGCTGCTGCTGACTGGAGCTCACCTGCAGTACCTGCTCTGGCCAAGACAGTCTTGCACAGAGAGGCAGACAGGCATCTGCAGAGCTGTGGTCACGCTGCCCTGGGTGTGACCTGTCGGTGTGGGCTTGTGACCACTCGTGCCCAGTGCTGCGGGTCACTCTCTGAGCTCCTCCCAAGAATCTGTTTGCAGCTATAGAGTGCAGGAGCTTGGATCTCTCCAAGCAGAGGGTTAAAGTACGGAGTGTTTTACAAGAGCAGCTATAGGGATTGCCTTGTTTTCTCCTTATATGGCTATTTTTCTCAGTCCAGAATCCCAGGGCATATTTTACGTGGTTGAAATACACAAACAGAGTCACAGTCTTAGCCAAACATGCTATGTGGCTTTAAAATTAACAAGCCTCTCTCTGCTTCCGTACCCCAAACACACATGCACTCGAACGGTTTCCATTGAGACTGCAGAAAGATACTCCTTCCTTTCTAGCACAAAAATTTGATGGGGATGAATTTTTATAATTCCATCGCTATATGCATGAGAAATGTTTGTTGAAAGGAGTGTAGTTTGCAAGCACGTGTGGCAAATCTAAGTATTAAGTTTTTAATGAGTGGCCGGTGCTGTTTGTGCATTTAGCTCTCGGCTACTCAGTCAGAACAAGAGCAACAGACTTTGCAATATGATCAGGAGAAGTGCCCAGTGATCAAGAGGAAAACACAGGAGGTATCAGGGCAGAGCCCAGCGGGTGGCCACTCAGGTTTGCGTGGGTATGCTGAGGAGTGAGGGCCCTGTTTAGACTGCTATGTTAAGGACCAATTTCATGGGGTAAGTGGAGGGTGGAACAAAGTAGATTTGGCCGCCTAGATCAGTGGCCATGGACACCTTCTGGTGCAGGGAGGGAGCCTGAGGAAAATGCACAGGATCTTAGAAAGCAGCAAGATATCCAGTCTAGTAACGTACTATAGAAATGATCCCTGAAAGTATAGCCTTAAGATATCCAGTCTAGAACAAGTGGTTTGTGTGGAAGGAGGGGAACTTCATGGAACAAAGTTACACGGAGGCCAGAGGTGGACTGGGAAGGTGAGGCTAAGAGACTGGGCTTTGCTAGGGACTATGAACGGAGTCCAGAAAACTAGGCTGGAGTAAGCATGTTTGAGTATTAAGGAGAAAAACAAAAGGAAGAGCTGCGAATAGCCGAATAGCCGTGCCTGAAAGATGGTGCTGGCTTCTGCCTTCCACCCCCGCCTGGGGGTGAGTGCTCTCACCTTAAAGGCACAGCTGCACCTTAAAGACGGCGCTGCCATCCACCTTCCACCTCCACCTGGGGGTGGATGCTCTCCATAGCAAACAACTTCTCATTTGGCTAAGGCTAAGACTAGGGCGTTGCTTCCGTGTACCTGGACCTATCGGCTGTGCCTACGTGGCACTTCGGGGTTGGACGCCCACTGGTTCAAAGCCATGAGCGGGCTTCCTCTGAGAGAGACTGGGGAGCAGGAAGAGAGCAGAGAGACTAGGAAGGAGGAAGGAGGGAGGCTAGCTAGCAGGGGAAGAAGATTGTATAGGGGTCCTGAATAAACCGCGGAAAGAAGAGCTGGTTGTTGCGTCTTCCTTGCCGGCGAGGTTGCGCGCGACAGAAGAGGAAAAATCTTTATGTATATGCACAGGAAAGCTAAGATGAGTGTACCATCAATTTCTATCAGTTTTTCAAAGGTAGCAGTTAATGCTTAAAATTTTTATTTTGATCAATTTTACATGCTTATATCTGGTAATCTGAGCAACTAAATTGAAGACAGCAATGCGCAACAGAAACAACCATTGTTGAATTCCTATCATCTTTTTTAAAAATTGTGCAGTTTCTAATGTCCTTCTACTATTATTCTATTCTCTTTAAAATAAAAAAAATACTCCCTATTGAAATTTCTTTATTGGCAAACGAGAGATGCAGAATTTATTATTGTATCATAATTCTTGGTCATATCTTATAGAATATAAAATTGTTGACTCAGGTTTTATAGGGAAAGTTAATCTACCAAATTTTTGGCTTAGTAGGTAGAGGGAGAAGTTTTTGGGGAAACATTTGGCATTGAATTCACATCTAGAATGACTAAGTTTTGAGCAAGATTGACTAAAAGTTTGAACATGGGTCTCATTTGATTTTCAAAAACCAGTTTTCTTTCAGAGTCAAGTCTGAAAGTATTACGCCTACTATAATTTGAGGAAATTGTTAAAAGATTTTTAATGGCTGATCAGATGTATTCAGCTAGTTCACAGTAAAGTAAGGTTTTGGGAGGATTGAAGCATTTGAGCGCCGTGTTTGGGACAGTGAGCTGGCAGTGGACAGGCAACAGGGGACGGAGGCTCGGACATAAAGCTGAGGAAGCAAACTAACTGGACTACAGAGACCGGATTGCCATGGTCTGCAGCTAGTTACTCACATGATGTTATGGCTTAAATGTGATGCATGGCTTAAGGGTTGATCACCCGATCCAGCAATGTTTAGAGGTGATGCCTAGAGACAGGATTGGCTCACAGGGGTACCAGCTTCATCAGTGGATGAATCTATTGGCACCTTCATAGCTCAACGGGCTCATTGGAAGGTGAGGTTAATTACATGAAGCAGGTCATCGGGCATGGTTTTGAAGGGTACATGGTGTCTGAGACCCTTTCTTCTGTCCCCCTTTGCTCTCTGCTTTGTGGCTACCACAGTGTGAACAGAATTCCTCTCCCACATGCTCTGCCATGAGGCTTCTGCCTTGGAGCCAGCTAGCCATGGACTGAAACCATTGAAATCATAAGCCAAGATGACCTCTTCTCCTTAAAATTGTTTACCTCCTATAACTGTTGTAGAGATGAGAATCTGACTGAGGTTTGATAGCTGAAATAGGGCGGGAAAGAAAAAGCCTTTGTGCTGGTAGACTGGCCCAGAGGAGGCCCACAGAAGATGGTGCTGCCCACATCAGGTGGCTTTGTCAGGCCACCAGTGGGAAGGGCTTCAGGGCAGGACCAGCCTGAGCAAAAGTGCAGAAGGGGGGTGGCTCTTCTTTTCCCAGGGAAGGAAGTTGGACTTTCTGAGCCATGGATTTTTTCCTGTGCAGAATGTAGCTACTTACAGTCTTTAGAGTGAGTTAAATGTTTTTTTTTTTTTTTTTTTTTTTTTTGGCAGAACTGGGGATTGAACTCAGGTCCTTGTGCTTGCCAGGGAAGTGCGTACTCTACTGAGCCACCTCAGTAGAGTTGGGAGAAGCATTTAGCTCAGTACCTGGGACATGCTGAAATTCAATAGAGTTTTTGAATAAATGCCACTAAAAACTGTCATTCGGGTTCATTAGCAGCAATATATAGGGACCCAAAGTTTCTCTAAGTGAAGATAGCTATTATATTTAGATAGGATTTATGTTTAGAGGCAAAGGAGGGCTTCTGGGAGAAAGTACCTCAGAGAATATCTGACAAGCAAAGAGCCCTGGTGTCCACGGATGAGCCTATCAAGGGTCCTTTAACAGCAATGCTACTGTCTTCTAAACCTCTTTCTAAAACATGTAGTGTGTGGAAAGGGGCTGCCAAGCTTCCAGCCTGCTCACCAGGCCATGGGTGAATTGTCAAGCCAAGGAAGGCGTAAGCCCAGGCCACCTGGGAGAGGAGATGAGTTTGGGAATTCCTGAGGTCACAAGTGCCTGTCCTTCCTTCCTTCCTTCCTTCCTTCCTTCCTTCCTTCCTTCCTTCCTTCCTTCCTTCCTTCCTTCCTTCCTTTCTTTCTTTCTTTCTTTCTTTCTTTCTTTCTTTCTTTCTTTCTTTCTTTCTTTCTTTCTTTCTTTCTTTCTTTCTTTGACAAGGCTAGCCTTGACTTCACGGTGTAGCCCAGACTGCCCTAGGAAGGCGTAAGCCCAGGCCACCTGGGAGAGGAGATGAGTTTGGGAATTCCTGAGGTC